>JAKOGI010000153.1:907500-930000 GCA_029747015.1 Carnegiea gigantea
CTGTGCACAACAGCTTCTTCGGCACCATCTTATCACTTTTAAAGCATGATTCTCAAATGCCAAAAGAAACAGCATAAATGTATTATGATGCTATGTAATACACTCTTAACTCTTAAAAGTTGTTCTAAAACACGCAAAAATATTTGTGGAGGGTCAATAGAATCACATAGCCACTAATTGTATGTCTTTACCACGATATCGCCCTCATATTTTTTGCTCTAGAGAGGTCCTAACCACTATCAACTAAACATCCTAACATGCTCTATCCATCAACTAAAAACTCTCAAAGTGATAGCTGTTTCATTTCCATCATTTTGCAGATTTTGATACATGGTTTGAAATGTGAAAGAAACCACGCATTAAGGTGGTGATAGGACACTTCAGACTATCAGTGTAGCACTAAAATCCCCTAAAACATTTTGAAGCACTGGCAGAAGCATAAAGTTCCCATTTAACAAGTACTTAGACATTTTTCCCAAAATTTCGAAAAAAACACGTATAATAGCCTACATTTTGGGAGGTCCACAAAGGCTCTACTCACTTTGTCTCTAAAACCACTTAGGTTGTTCTAAATATCCCTCCAAAACATTCCAATGAGCATAATGGCTTCATTAATACAATTTTGTAGGTTTATAGAGTGATTCCAAATTTCCTATAAATGGACATATAGTTGTATATAATGCACCTTAAGCTGTTCAAAATGCTTCTTAAACACCCAAATATAATGGAGGGGTCAATTGAAGTATATAATCACCATTAAAGAACTTTGTAAAAATATTTCCAAAACAGCCGAAAATCGTGTATAATAGACTTTATTTCAGGACCCATAGGGAACTTCACAATTGATATTTAGTTCTACCCATTTATTATTATTATTATTATTATTATTATTATTATTATTATTTTGATAAGAAAAAGGTAATATATATTATAAAAGAGGGAATTTACAAGGAAGGGCGCTAATACAGCATCCAACAAAAGCTAGTTACAACCCAAGAATAAGCTATCCACAAAACCAATAACTTCCACCAAGTAGGAACCAAAAACCTCCCCCCAAAAGAAAAGAGTACTTCCATTCATCCACAATAGCCAAAAGATAGCATGACGAATGATTTGGAAGACTTTAAACTTGGCCCTTCTCCCCAAGAAAACCTTCTCACTTCGATCACTGATGACTCCCATAACTTGGCATCACCTACTTCAGGCCCAAGCAACTAAAGGCTAATTCCCAAAGGTTTTTAGCAATCGGGCAATGGAGAAGTAAACGGTCTATAGATTCTACACCACTTTTGCACATAAAGCGTTTGTTGACCAAGATTTTACCCCTCTTTTGTAAGTTATCAAAAGTTAAGATCTTGCCTAGATAAGCTTCCCACAAAAACAAAGGACACTTCCAAAAGGGCCCGAGACTTCCAAATAATATTCCGTTGAAAACCGCAAACTAAAAACATCGAGAATGTATTGCCAAGAGGAGAAGAAAGGCGACGGAAATAAGACCCAACGTTGAATTTCTCGGTAGTGGTAAGGCACCATGTAACCATGTCAAGGGAGGACTAGAGGAGACCCTCAGAGAAGTTGTATCAAGCATGGTGAAGAACTCATTGACACTATCATCCTCGGGAAGGCTCGACGAACAAAAAAAGGGGACCTAACAACCGAAGAAGGAGAGTGCGCTAAAAAATCAGATGCACGAGCATCCATGTCAGCTGCAAGAGCAAAGAGAGAAAGGAAACGATCCCTCAAACAAACACCATCACACCACCTACTGTCCCAAACAAAATGGAGGACCCATCTCCCACCTTGAAAACGATGTGGGAGAAGAAACGATCCCAGGTAATCAACTTCCAAAGACCTACTCCATAAGGGCCATCATGCTTACTTCGCATCCGATCCAAACCCTCAACTAGATCATAGCTCTCCAAAGATTGTCTTTCTCATTCATAAGCCTCCACAACCATTTACTAAGAAGGGCCTCATTGAAAATGAATGAGTCTGTAATACCTGAACCACCTTTAGGAAAAGGTTGACTAATAATGTTCCATCTCATCACGTGATACTTAAAATCATCTCCAAGAGAACGAACCCCACGGGAAGTACCTCCTCTTAATGGCTTCCAATTTGTTAGCCATAAAGAGGGAATGGGAAAAGGAGAAAGTAAAAGCATGTGGGGATACAACAACTCTCAGTGTAGGCCCCGCTTGGACGGGGTATGGGCCGCACGGGGTTTGGGGGATATTTATATGTAAGCAGCCTTAACTTTGCATGTATCTTACCCACAAAGAGGCTAGGTGGGGATACTAAAGAGATTGCTCTTAAAATCAATTCTACCAAATATTTACTTCACACCCTTTTATTTTTATAATTACTATGGATGAGCTCATAGGTGGATTCAAGATAAGGTATAATAGTGTATTAGGTGGGGTAGTATTTCTGTTTACGTTCAACTTAAACTGGTTGAAAATGTGCGACCTGAACCATTAAAATAGGCCAAAAATCCTTGGCCAACACCTCACTAGCTCAACAATTAGCTAAACTATTTCGGACCTGTTTACCCATTTAAGTCGACGGCTTGGGACTAGGGAACAGGAAACCCTAAATGTTTAACCTCCTAATCACATTTATCCACATAGCCCTGATACCATCGTCTAAGCACACAACATCCATAGTTTAAAAGTAAAACGCCCAAAAAAAAAAAAATTAACAACTGAAATTTAATCACCTTTTGTTGATTTGTCTCAGTGAACTTCCATGGCATATTAGGATTGTTGTCTGGCGTATCAATGTGCTGTACACATCAACACAACCAAAAGTAAGCTGGCCAAAACTAAGTCTCATCTTAAAAAGAATTTGAAACACTGAAATTCAGGAACTAATCAATCAATTAACAATAACTTACATAATTCAGAGCAGTGGAGAATGATCGATATTGCTGCCAAATAGGATATACAAAATTTCTCAGAAATGAAAAAATGCTTGATTCCAGACACCAAATGCGAGGGACAAGCAAATCTGATTTACCTGGGGAGATGGACGGAAAACCTGACGGATCTGGAACAGCCGTTGCGCTGCCCTACGAGACAGCATTTTGGAGGAGATGAAGAAGCTCGGAGCTTCAACAATGGCTAATTGGGGTCAAGGCGATGAGAGAGAAATTGGAAATGGAGGGTGCTGAGCTTTGAGATGAGTGTAGTAGCCACGATTTGGACGACCCATCAACAGTGAAATGAGCCTTGCCGCGGTTTGGGCTTAGTAGCCCTCGTGAAATTTGTGCAACAACGGACAATGGTGAGAATGCTATTTAAAGTACAAGTTGAGGATCAATATAGATTGGTTCAAGTGGTCTGATACTTGTTTTTTTATATGAGATTTTGACTTCGAGTTTTGTGAATTGAAAAAATTTATGATGGTAAAGTTTAAACCCTTATTGAGTCAACAGTAGTTCGACTTCAGTGAAATAAAAAATTTAAGACCAAAAAAAAGTACGAGTTGAGGAGTCGTTGTTATTGTTCGTTGGAAGACATCATTATTGGTTTGTTTTAGTTCCAATAAACAGCATTGGCAACCTTTTGACTCGTGTCTTAAATTAATTTGTTAGGATCCAAATTGGTTCATGTCAAAGGAAGATAGCAAATAATCCATAGTGATAACACAAAATGCCATGATAGTATATCTAATAAAATGATGTTTAGTTTGGATCAGATAAACCTAATATTATATAGTTTTAAACCTGTCATGATATTATCTTATACGTATAACTTCACTAAATGTTTTTTTTTCATTCTGTAAGTACTTAGATATTGTGAAGTAAAAGACAATCCAATGATATGATTTTTGCAAAAGTGATCTCCCCAAGGAGGTGTATTTAACCTCATAAAATCTTACAATTCTTTGTGAGATGTTTGCATAAATTTCTTAAATGCTAATTACATATTAAAAAACTTTAAAGTCATCCAAACAATAATGACTAATACGATAAAACTCATCTGGCCACTACAACTCCAATCCGATTAGAATAAAATGTTGACCAAGAAATAAAAAAGAGACTTCAAGGGGGCATTTGGTACGTGGGATATGAATTCGTAATCGACCAGGAAATTCAATTTTGGGATTGGGAATTGGCTTGTAAACCCCCGTCGGCCCTCAACTCCAAGGGACTGCTTGCCGCCCGACCCTTTGGCGCTCGACAGAGCCGATAGCGACGCAGCGAATACAGAGAGAGAGAGTCTGTCGATGCTGACGAGACCCATTGATGGCCGGGTTTTACACCCTCTCAAAACCCCACTGCCCATCAGCACAACCGTCTCATCCGCAGCCCCGTTTTCTGTCAGACAAAACATCAAACATTTGGTGTGCAAGGCAGTAACAAGATGCTCGTTGAACGACCGAGACTCATACGAACCAGTGGGAGCGTACCCAAGACCTTCAGAGATCCAATGGAAGAAGGAGCTCCGCAATTCCGTCCAACTCATTGGAATGGTGGGGTTGCCTGTTCAACTTACCCGCCTTAGCTCTGGCAAAGTCGTCGCTTCAACAAGCCTTGCAGTTAAAAACTCTGCCACTGGCACAACTTGGTAAACTAATCACTTGGTTTTTTCTAGTTCCCATTTTGTGTAGATTGCCCTTTTGTCAATTATTGATTTGGGCTTGAATTCTTGCTCCTCTTTTCTGCTGGGTATCTAGGTAAATCAGTATTAATGCTTTGTAATCTGTGTTTAGCATGATATTGGGTTTTGTTTAGAGATTGATGTTGTGGGTTGCCAGAAGTAAATTTCCTGTCTTGTTTGAGAAGTGCCAAAAAGTAAAGGCTTTGCTAGGGACAATTTACTTATCTTGCTAATTGATAGGGAAGATTCATAGGATCCTGATTCATTGAATATTATCAGGTAATGTTCAGTATAATCTTCCCATGGGAGGAAGTTGAAATTTTCATTTCTTTTTAGAAGGGTCCAATTTAACCAGCTTTGCTTTTGTGCTGTAGGATAAGTCTGATATTATGGGATGAACTGGCACATATAGCGCACCAGCATGTGGAGAAAGGTCAACAAATATATGTCTCTGGTCGTCTCGTGTCAGACATAGTTGAAGGTGATGATGGTAAACTGCAGAAATACTACAAGGTGGCTTACATGATTTCACTTCTCACATCTTACAGCGCAGATTTTAAAAACTTGTCCGATGTGTGAACTCTTAATGGAATACCTTTTCAGGTGGTTGTTCAGCAACTGAACTTTGTTGAAAGGAACTCTCCTTCTCCGGTGGCCTTGTATGATGGAACCTCCGATTCCATGTCAGGTGATTAGTTATCCACTTTCTAATTATTGCGGTTGGCTTGGACATTGATTTTTGGATTCTTCCAGAATGTAACTCGCAATGCATGCTTTCTACAGCAGTTGGAAAAAAAGATGACTCTGTGGTACATAATAGGCTGTCCATTCAAGAACTTTGGCAAGCCTTCTTTGCTAATCCTTTGGATTGGTGGGATAACCGGAAGAACAAGGTAGTAAATGGGTTGTAAAGAATCCTGGACACTTTTAATTATTTTTACCAGTACTTTCTCTCTAGCCCCCATCCCCCCAAAAAAGGCTGTCTGACGATATGTAGCATTGTGGAACATGTATGATGTTAGGAAGATAAGGCAGCTTTCTACAGTCCATAGACTATATGTTTTGACAGTATTCATAGGTTCGTGCATATATAAGTAGAGAGTAATGAAAGGGCAGTACGGATATTTTGAATACCAATTAGCAATGATTGGTGGGATATGAATGGAGAGTGTCCAGCCTTTTGTTTAGTTCTCTCATTTCTCCATTCGCTTTGCCTTTTCGCATAATGTCTTAAATCCGCCAAGCATTTTTTCAAAAAGAATTTCATCAGTCTCTTAAATCAACTTCTTTGCTTGTAAGGGCAAGGTTACCTCTATTTGGATATCTGCGAATCCTGCTCAAGTTGGATTCATATTGGGTCATTATTGTTATTTTGTTGTAACCTATTAGCCTTCATGATTGAGCACAACTTTATCAGAACCTGTTTTATGGGGATTACAATAGCTACTGCAACCATTTACACTGCAGATCAAAAAAATTACACTTCATGGTGCAGAAATACATTGAAAAAATCTTCTGTTGGTTATTTGTTTCCACATTTTTGAACAGAATCAAGATGACTTTATCAGTTATGGAAAAATGTTTTAACATATCAGAAGTGCATCATATAAATAGAAACATAGAGTTACGCTTCATTCTTTCCCAAGCTATGCAATTTTGTTATTGATGCTCTATACCTTTGTTGCTTATTGCAGAAAAATCCTAAATCTCCTGATTTCAAGCACAAAGATACTGGGGAAGCTCTGTGGGTGGACAGCAAATACAATCCTCCATGGGTGAAGTCGCAGTTGGAAATATTGGATTCGAAAATGCAGTCTTATCAGAGTCAGGATTTTGGTGGGGTTTTCAATTATCTAAGTGGTGGTTACTAGCTGCTCACTTTTGACGTCTTCTATAGCAGTAGGGGATCTTTTTTGTGAAGTTGTATGGTTGCTTTCTTGTTCGTCTCTTGCCTTTGTTGTTGGAGAGTGATGAAGTTTCTACTCTTCAGATAGCAAACTTGGTTTTCTTGTATATACAAGTACGTTATTGAATACTTTGTGCTACCTCTTCGGATGGAACTCTGTCCCTGATCATTTATAAATCAGCATAGAAGGATCTTAACTTGTGCATCTGAGAAGTATTCAAAGTTAGGTTTTTTTTCTGAACCCACATTTGCTTGCTTTTCTTATCTATGACCAAGTATAATGGAAAGCTCAAATTGCTGTCAGGGATTGGGGGAAGATGTCAGTGATTCTGAGATATGAGCAGCATATCTCCACTGAAGTTTACATGGTAATTCCATTCATGTGAATAGAAGTTAATGCACGCAAGCTTCTTTCTTTTCCCTTTCAAGGGCCAAAGGCTTTCAGCTTGAGGTGCTATTCAATCAGTTTGATTCTTTACAGCCGCTGCATTCATGCATGTGTGTTCAAATGTTACAATGAGCTTATTCATCCGTTGTAGTTTTTCTGTAGGAGAAATCATCTTGACATAATTAGTTGTTTGTCAGCTCTCTTGACCGATGAAGCCCTTGGTTCTTAGACATAGATCTCTCTCGATTCAGAGGAGTTAAAAGGTCGCTCAATCGAGTTCAATGTTAACATAAGATGAAATATTCTGTGTTTTTGTGACTTCGACTTCAATGTCACAAAATCAGAAAATTCAATTTACAGAGAAGGCCGGGAAGGTGAAGAATAGTTTTAATGGTCGACGCAAACAATTAAAATAGATAGAAGTCAAACACTTGTATTATAGGGAGCCATTTAATATCTCTTTGACCTGGCCCTTTGTCTTGACACGTTTCTCTGATTGAGTTATTATTGTAAACCTGTTTCCTGGCATCCTAAGAGCACCGGCAGTCAGAATTAACGCGTTCCATCTGCTGGGTTCCGCTGTCACATGGCTACTTCCCATTTATTCCATTGGCAATTGCCTTGCGAGGAGGAACGGACAGGCGTTCCTCCTTGCGTGCTGTTCTTTTCTGAATTTTTTTTTTTGTTCTTTTTTTTCTTCTTAAAAATATTATTTGAATTATTTAAAAAAAAAGATTGTATGTTATGAGCTAGGTGCATTACAAATACTTTATTAAGTGATTTAAATTGGAATTTCATGGGTTGAAGAAATGAAGGAACATGAGTTCCAAAAAATTGAAACTTCTGATGATGTGGCATGATAGAGTTTCAAAATATGAAATGTGGGCTGGAAATGTTCTAATGGTGACGGCCAAGTTAATCTTTCACATTTGTATATGCTGTTTTGTGTAATACTGTAATTATGTTTTAATCAATAGTTGAAGGATTATTGCTGGCCTCATTGGCAACAAATTGCCTACAAAGAAGGGTCAACCATAAAACTACTTTATTTCCAAATCTGGTTATTGGATTTACGATCACAGACTTTTCTTCTTGATGAAGTATGTATTGTAACTTGCACACATGTTGCTTGTATGTATTCCTTTTGCAACCATTTAACTCTATCTTCTGGATTACTGATGCATAGCATTTACTTTGTTTCATGCATACCGCTCTGTTACGTGGTGAAAATTTCTTACTAATGGTTATTGCTGGATAAACAATTTTCATCAATGGGAATCTGAAAAAACACTGTCTAATCTTCCTGAAGCTATTCTATGCTTTTCCAGTCTGAAGATTTCATGTAGGGTGTAGGTGGATCTTGCTTAAAATAACCTTAGCTGAAACAAGTAATTAGTGTTCATGGAACACAATGTGGTGTCAAATTTCAGCTATGCATACGTTCAATGTCTTTGAACTGATTTTATGCCTTCTCAGGTTTTCTGAGTTTTGATTATTTCAATTTGGCACATCAAGCAGAAATCTTCCAGTAGTTGGTATACCACATATTCACCGAATCTGTTGAAAATGTCTAGCCTTCTTTCACCTTAACGATAGAACCCACAGTTTTCTGCTTATTAATGATTTCATCTAGCTCCTCATTGGCAGTAATAAATTGTTTGTAGTGCTAGAGGATGATTGATAATTTATCTTAATATGCAATGGTCAATCCTAATGCCAAAGCTAAGGGAGGAAATGATCTCTGTAGTTCTTCTCCAGGAGGGCTGTGGATAAGGAGTCTTGCTTGTTTCTGTTAAAATATGACATTTGCTAGTATCATATCTTATTCAGGTGTCCTAGTTTGAAGATGTTGTTCGTTGATCATGGTTGCTGCATTAATAATTTAGAGAACAAGTTGCTCCTGCATTTACTAGTCTCCTATTTAGGATGGATTTTTTGTGAACTTTGTTCAAAGTTTGTCCGTCTTGGAAGAGGAACTGAAGAAGAAATATTCTGCCCTATTATTCTGAGTCTCTTCTTGCTGTGAGCCCATATAGGTCAGTTTAGATTGATAAGAACAGTTTAGTTGACATAGTACTTGATTGATATGCTGCTTCATTGTAACTCATGGTTTCCCAGGTTCTAGATTTTAAAATGGAGGGATCAGATTGTTTTCTAAGACTGTGTGGGATGCGGAGTGTTTCTGTCTCCTGAATATGTGCACGAAATAAGTTCAGAAGCATACTCAGGAGATGCATTATCTGAGAAAATTGAAATAACATAGAGAAGAAAGTAAATACTGTCAACAGTTTTATTGGTATTTCAATGTGAAGCTTATCTTCCCTTTGTACAATTGAATGTACGAAAATTTATATCTTGAAATTCTTCAGAAATACAGGTTCTGATATAAGTTTGTTTGGCAACATGAATCAAAACCGTCCAGGAATGTCATCCAGGTTCTGATATTTCAATCTGAAGATTATTTGTGTTTGTTCCTAAATCTCTGAGAGACACATCAATCAAAAACATATTCTGCTTTTCTATTTGAGAGTAACTCCTTTGGTAGGATCTTTTGATTCTCTTGCTTATAGACAGCAGAGCCCCTTGGCTTCTGAAGACTTCATGATCCTAAGCCTCTTGCAAGACGAGATGAACATCTCCATTGGTACATCTCCAACGAGCATCCAGTCACCATCCTTGTCTTCATAGGTGGGCACGTAGTCAGATCCATTATAGCCATCTCTCTCTGAGTATTTTCCGATGCAAACCTTGAACATGTTCTCCAAGGCCTGTAACAGCTCTTCATAACTCCGGTAGACCTTTAGGTCAATCTTCCTCAGGTATGGTGCTCCATCCATGCTTACTTTCACATACATCCCAGATGTATCAGCATTTTGATCTGTTCTCTTTGGCTGGAGGTTGTTCTTCCTGTAAGATCGGACTGGTGGCCACCCCACAATCTGTGCCCTGCAAATCATACCAAATGATGTAAGTTCTCACATTCACCTTCTTTAAAATTTTTTTGTTCGATGGAATATAGGAATTGTGGATGAGATTGATCTATCAGTGCTGCTTACTTGGAAGAAGGCGGGCAATCTTCATGCCTAGCGTCAGAAATGTCGGAGTTGTTTGTTGATGACCCTGAATCCTGAGGCATATCAGGCGATGCTCTCTTGTTACTCCTGACAACGTCATTAGAAGTCGATTGCTTCTCTGGTTCATTGCTTCCGGGCAAACCTAGTCTGAGCTTGGTTGCTTCAAGATGCAGATCATTTTCGTATGTCTCTGACCTTGCCATTGTTTCTCAAGTCAATATTCTTCACTATAACTAACCCTTCTTGTAGAACTCCTCGGCTACTTTCGATCCCTTTCGATCAATGAATGCAATACCTCGTTTGAGACTTAAGTGATTAGATTGTAGAAGTGCAAGATTGGTGACTATACCAGTTATGTGAGTCGACTCGGTCTTCCCCGGGCTCTGGCTATTTCAAAGCTTGAGATGGAAATGGTTAGTGGTGAGGATGGAATGGTAGGAAAGCAAGGAGTATTATATAAGCTTTTGATTAGTCAGGGGAGACAGAATAAAGCACATATCTAACTTGGAACTTATTCTGTCTTCTATGATGACATGCGTGGAATTAGTCATTTCCATCCACTCAAGAAATGCTATCCTCAGAGACGGTCCATGGATACGCGCCACTCTGGACCGTCTGAGCAGATGGGTCAGTGTAGATGATTTTGGTGATGGCCCGAACCCAAATCAGACCCGTGATTATGATCCTGTGGGGTTAGGGGCTTCTTTTGGCTAGTTTTGTGAAGGGTGCAGTATAGACACAGCTAAGGACTGTTGGGATATTGCATTGTGGGAACGAGACAATAGAGGGACAAAGAACAACCAACAGTCTTGAAGACCATGGACCCGGTTGGTGGACGGATAAGATCAACCGTCGAGCTGATTCAGGAGCGTCGGATCATAGGGTGAGAAGCTCTCCATGTGATCCAAGTCCCCACATGGATGTTGATGGATGTTGCATGCTAATATGGTGGCCATGGCCATGTGGTTTTGAGGTTGTGTTTAAATTAAGGGACCCCTTCTTTAGGTATATATTGATTGATTAATATTGGCACGTATTCTCGAGCTACCTTGACAGGTGGGGTTATGGTTGTGGGTTATGGCTAGTCATGAAACATTTCAGACTGCGTATTATAATTGCAGTCAGGAAGAAAAATGCTCTTACTGTTATTGACAAGTAACAATTGATGATCTTCCCCCACCCCGGCCCAAACCCATGGCTTTTTTACAGTTAGAGGGCAGTTTTGGAATTGGGATAATCTTTGTAGGGTCATCTTTAAGCATCAGCATCAATCTGGTTGATCTCACTGTTATTGATCCCTTTTTCTTCAGAATTTTGTAATAATCAACCAGATTTAGAAAGATGCTCCTTGAGGAATTTGGTTGTTTTCAGGTTATTGTACCGCAACATAACACCACCATTCAGTGTGGTCCTACTTTCACAGAGTCTGGGAAGATTCAGATGTAGACAGTCTTATCCTTCTATCATCGTTGCGAGCAAAGATACTAATTCCTTCGGTTGCTAGGACAGTATCAAAGAAATGATGAATCTGTGTATTCAGTGTCAACTTTCTCGACTACATTATAGCTGATCACTTGGCTTCAGGGTGCAACATATTTCCTTTCCCATGTGTATTCGGAGAAGATTTCCAAACATTAGTTCATCTCCAGGCATAACGAATCCGCGTAAATATATGCACATTTGGAACTTATTTTCCCTGTTCTCATTGATTATATTGGTACTTGTCACAACAAATGCTGAAAATTCAAGAACACCAAAACACCTTCTTTCTTAGCATCCTTTTGTACATCATTTTACGATATCGAATCATCTCTACCCATATTTTCAGATCATTAATCGCGAAAAGCACAAGTGAAGCTTGCTATTCCTTGGAAGAAGCAGATATACTGCAGATTACATGCATGATTTAAGGTGGTATAGTCTGATCATTTTGGTGGTCCATCCATTTTCAATTGCTTACCAGGCTGGCAATCTTTTCCAGGGATAACTTGTTTTCTTCTCCAATCTTCTTAATCAGGAGCTAATTGCAAGTGGGTGAATGATAATCCTTATTTTATACTTGGTTTTATTCTCATTGCTGAAGGAGCACAGGGCATGGCATTTATGATTCTGAGTTTTTCAGCCATTTGATCTACCAGCATATGAAATCTTGCATCATGACGATGATGATCATAACTCATAATACTATCTCTACTGCAAATTGTGATAATTATATTAATTTTATCTTTCAGGTAGATTAATAAATCATGTCTGGGGACAAAAGGTGGGAGCTTGAGCGGTTCTATCATTATCTGTGGTACATCCTGATATGCATGAGTCTGACTTCCTTGCTCTTTCTGCCTGTGTTATTGTCAGATATTTTCTTGATTTGTCCTGAAACTAGAGGATGAGACATGCTCCACTGTTCAGGGAACATATCATTATTTAGTAGAAAATGATATATACTGCCATATCATCATGCAATATCTCTTTACTACTAGTGGTGCAAAAGGATCTTCGAACATGAAACATATCCCGCGTTCATGAAATTTGTCGAACGCAAATAACAGTAAGTAATCTGCTTGAATCGTCAACTGTTCTTGCTTACAGCATGCTTTTGGCAAAATAACGCCATTCATACTTTTCAAAAACAACAAGATCCGTCATTGTAAAGCTTAATCATGTCTATCATTGAGCAAAGAGCACTTGTCTTCCACTTCGATGCATACTACCTGTGTAAAAATTATACGAAATATTTTCCCTGTGAGTACTTATCAGAACGGAAAATTCACATTAACTTCAGTATCAACAATTAAGCGAGCTAGTCCGGTGGTCAATAAAGAGTGAGAAAGCTAGCTCGAAGCTACTACTCTTTCAACATGATACATTGATACCTTTCCACAGCCCTTTCAAGAGTATAGTGGAACAAGTTGGCGTGGGAGACTAGGAAAGCCAGTTAAGCAAATTCTCAGGATACCGACACTAGCCTAACTTTGGCATCACACCACCCCTCCAAAAGGGCTTTTGCACATTCACAAAAAGAGAGGCTTAGGTGACCACAAGCATTATTATGGGCAAAAGGGGAGAACATAAGCTTAAAGACAAATTGAGGTGTCCTTATCTTAGGACACTATAGTATGCACTGTTCAGGGTAGAAGGATCAACACCACCAACACTGTAGGTCCATCCACCTTTATTTTTTTTCTCCCCTCTTTCCCTTGGCTCTTTTCCATGATTGTTCAATCTGTTGGTAAATATACTCGATCTATTATTAACTTATAAAAAGTAGCGCTTTTTTGATACTGAGGAATAAAGTTCCTCGAATGTTGATGCTTATCATTCACAATACTGAAACCTAAAATCCTTTTTGTTTTTTAATAGAAAACAAGTGTAGAACTATTTAAATTAACCTGTATTGATTCATCTAATGTTCTTGTAGCCTAACTGTACCGCTTTGATAATTGATTGAATTTACCCATAATTTTATCCATGGCATTTGTTTGCCACCACATTTTAAGTCCCTACACATTTTTGTTCATACTTTCATGTTCCCTAAAGTTTTCTTTCATTACTACTGCCAATGTCTCACCGTCCTGGCCGTACGTCCTCTTTTTGGGACTGTTCTTCATCCGAAGCATGGATTTAATTAAGTGGCAGTTAGTCACTTTAATTGATGAGTAATGCTAATGCTTATGAACACATTGGTCAATTAGTTATGATTCTATAACTACCAGAATTAATCCTTGTGCTCAATTAATTTGTGATTTAACTAAAGTAGAAGTTGCCTGCAGTTCCTAATTGAATTATTTAGCTCAACTTATTGAAGTACATCATAACTAATAATTTCCTATTTTTAATGATATTTATTGATCTTTTAAACATCCTTAGCATGAATTATATTTTATTTTCAACTTTAACTGACAATCTTTTCCGTTTTTGTTTGAAAAATCAAAAACTATAACACCAGTCGACCGTTTGCTACTTTCTCGAATAATACTTTTCGCCTATTATCCTTTATATAATTACAATCAAGTTACAGCTTATTTATAAAGGATTGAACACCTTTCTATCATAAATTTTATCTATTGACAAAACTCTAACTTGAGATCTTTTTGATTCCGTTGATTTAAATTAGTGTTATATTTAGTTGTGTAACAACCAGATGAACTTTGTTTTGGCTGCCATCCATGCCAACGTACGTGTAAACACGTGTGCAGCAGTTAATGTTGAAAGTGATATGTGGGTTATTTTCCACACGTGGGAAGCCCGACCCTACTTCTCTCTTGGACCCATGGAATTTCCAACATAAATGGGTCAAAGGGCTCATATGGGCAGGCCCATACCATGTTCGTGGTTTTGTTTCCTCCGTTCTCTTTGTGATATGTGCATGCTGGTTGTCGGGAAATTATTGCATGTATTCAAGAATTTTTTTTTTTTTTTGATAGAAATATATTCAAGAATATTGAATATATGTAATATTTTGTTGAATTGATTATAGCAAAGAATTGTATAAGATGTTCTTACCAAAAATAAAAGAAACTATACATTTGCATATATAAAGGTTTTTTGTTTGTTTGTTTTTATGCACATATATATAAGTTGAACCATTTAGTTTATTTTCACAATAAAGTTTAGACATGACCTTCTAATTTAGAACCTTATTATATTTATAAAATATTATTTTAGATGTTGTATACCTTATTTTAAAGATCACAATGTTCCCATTCGATCAATATTGTAAGCACATTAAGAAAAAGTGACTCACATATATGTGATGTTATGTGGTAAGATTTACACTAATATAGAGGTCTTGAAAACATAAAATATTTATTTATAAATTGTATTATGCCATAGTGCTAGAATCACTACACTTAGTAGTCCAAGCGACATTTAAAAAAAAAAGAAAAAAGAATACGGTTAACTCAAAATACCTAGTCCTATATCTTTGAACAGAATTCTACATTACGACAAAAAAAGGCGAAAAAGTGTCATGATCGATGTAACTATGAAAAATGTGTAGGTATGAAAAGGGGTGAATAAACCGAGATAATTGGGAAATATATGCATCATATAAATTTTATATTTAGAAGTAGGGCATTCATAAAAATTCTATCTTTAAAGGTGTTGGAAGGTAATAATCTTAATTTATAAGTGAACCATCAACGTAGTTATATTCATTTTTGATCCTATTCATTCTTCTTAGACTGTCATTAAATAATTAGAATTTGGACTCAACTGATAGACAATATAGACCGTCATTTTGCTAATATATACAACAATATAATTCAACAATTTTTTTTTAGTTTACAGAAAATATAAAGTGTATATATATAGAGAGAGAGTTGGGAAAAGATGATCCAACACGATTATCAACCCGAAACCAACACGAAGTTAAGTGGGTTTGGATATAAATTTTCGACCTGTTTAATTAAATGGGTTGACACGTTCAACCCTTTTAATTAAATGGGTTAGGTTCAGGTCGAGATTCTTGATACGAAAAAGTACCTATTTAACCCGTTTAATTAAATGAGTTAAATAACTCAACTCATTTTTCCATTTGTCATTTATCCATTTACTTTTTATTGGATAATTAAGAATATAAAAATTTTTAAAAATTGTGAATTATGACGAATCAGGGAAATTTTAAAGAGTAACTATTTAATGTGATATGTAAACTTAATTTTTAACACTGTAATATGTATTAGTTGAAGATATTAAATGTACAAATAGTTAATTAGACGACTGAACTTGACTTGTTTATTTTAAACGGGTTAAGCGGGTCAACCCGTTTAAAAATTAAATGAGTACAGGTCAAGATTTTTCAACCCGTTTAATAAACGGGTTAGGTTCAGGTCGAGAAATTTTCAACCAGTTTAAATTCGACGAATATGAATCCAACTCGACACTCCCTATTACCCAGCTCTATATATATATATATATAGGTCAAATTTTAACTGAAATTTATGATAGTAGCTCTTATAAACTTTGCTGATGCCATGGTTACTTGCATGCCAATTAACAATTTCTATAATAACATAAAAAATGAGCCGTGAAATCGCTAAGCAAGAAACGACCAACTATTATTACTATTAGGGAAGTCTCTTTGTTGCATCTTTTTATTGTATTTTTATTCTATTTTCTTAGTTTTGATTCATTTAATTTAGTCTGAGGAGTTTGATTGATCCTCTACAGTGTGGTTCACCTCATGCACATGGAAAAATTTACAATATATTAGTCCATCAATCAATTAATCATCAACCACAACGAAGAGTTGTTATTTCCTGAAGAATACGTGCTATGGCGTCTCCAATGACTAAGACAAGTTCGCACTAAAATTTGGTCATGTTAGGCTACATGAGTGGAAACAAAATAATAGATCATACATAGACCTGTCAAAAATTGACCTTACCCGAAAGTCTGACCCGAACCCGCCTGAAAATTTCGGATTTTGAACACGATTTTCTCGATCCGGACCCGAAATAAATCGAATCCGAAAAACCCGCAAATTAGCGGGTCAAACCCGACTCGAACCCGCCCGCTTGACGCGAACATTATATCCCTGTTTTTTTATTTTTCTCTAATTTATCTCTTTTAGCAACAATGGTTAGTAGTTTTTATTGAGTATTTTGAAAAGATATTATATAATTATTGCATCTATTTACAAATTAAACAATAATAACTTTTTTTTTTCCTCCATTCTCTGAAAATAAAACCGTACACAACTCTTAAATGAAAAAACGTTACAAATAGGTATAAAATTGCATGGAATAACTATCTAATCTTTTTAACAAAGTTAATTTAAAAGAAGACAAGCATTAAAGATACGAAGGTCATACCATTTATAGTTAGTAAAACTAATCTATCTAATTTTTTTAAAATTAATTAATTTATAATAATTTAAATTTTTGATGTTATAACTGCAAGAAAATATCTTGCACTTCTTTTATTTGTTTTATTTGGTTTTCGTTCTGACTAGTCTTGAACTATGATACTAACGGTAGAAAAAAGACTAGCCATATTCGTATTGGGGTCGACCCATTAACAAAGTTTTACTTGATTGGACATTGGTAGGTTAGTTAATAAAAATATTAAATCATTAAATAGGTTATTAGCGGTGAAGCTGCTACAAGTCTACAGCCCATTAAAATACTCTAGACGGGCTGCCCAATAACTGGTCGACCCACTATTAATCTTCTTTCAATGTACGGGTCGATCTACCCAAAATCAAGTGGAGCTTAATTCTTTACCCGCCCATACAAGATGTTCATTATTATAATAAAATATTTGAATATTTGAATATTCTTTTAAGAAATTACAATTATTATGCATTTTCATTAAATACTGACAATTTTGAGTAATAAATATGTAGATTTTTTGATTTAAAAAAAAGAAAAATAACTCACAGAAAAGGCGCTCTAAACCCGTTGGATTGATCCGAAACCCGTAAAACCGAAATACACCCACCCGTATTTTACCCAAACTCGAAATACACCCGATCCGTATTTTACCCGAATCCGAATACACCCGACCCGTATTTAACCCGCCCGTTCGAATTGACAGGTCTAATCATACATGAATTGAAAAAATAAAAATGAGAAGAATTCAGACTACTGATATTACTTGTTAGAGCCTCTATTTTACCTATTAATATAGACTAAAAAAATTGCAAATAAATAATCAAAATTTCATAACTGTATATGATCAATTGCAACAAAAGACATATTTATAACAAATACCTACATGAAAAAATTCTTTTATAAAAGAACACAAAGTCAGCATAAATTTTTAATTAAATCACCTATTGAGATACCATGCACATTAGAAAAGCTTTAAAGAACCGGATTTTATATTAGATTGAAGTTTTATTAAAAAAATAAAAACTTGTTTTCAAGAAAATAAAAATTGTGCATAAAGTTCGTTTAATTTGCAATCGGATGGATAAACTATTAGTTGTTACTTCGAAGTTTGGCCACTTAATTATTAGATATCTTCAATTAAATTTAATTGCTATATGCATGAATCTTCCGCACCCCGTCATTTCGGCAAATTATTACATACTCTGAGGAGCATGTACTCTTTTTACAACATATATATGCATTTTTCAACTTTTTTTTTTTTAAAAACATTGGTAAATGATAAGGAAACGTTAAGCGCCTCTTCTCACAAGAGTACGCCCAACGACATCATCCGCAATAATTTGCCATAGTTGAGGTGAGAAACAATAATCTGACGAGAAGAAATCGGTAATGGAGTCCCCGAACTTGGCTAGCCAGTCTGCTGCCATATAAGCCTCCCGAAATATGTGTTTGAACGTTGCTTGAGTATCCTTGTTTATCCAAATTTGGACATCTTGAATGATATTGGCTATTTTCCATGGGATCTGAGCGTTGCCTTGAATTGCTTTGATCACTGTCAGGTTATCACCCTCAATAATTATATTCTTGAACCCTTCCTGAATTGCTAGCTTAACCCCATCTCATAATGCTCTTGCTTCTGCCACTGAAATTGATGTATCGCCATAGTTTGCCGCTCCTGCTTTGATCAGTCTTCCTGTCCAATCTCGAAGAATAAAACCACCTGCTGCTGATTCTTGGTTGAGTGAGCCATCAAAGTTGATTTTGATGGCTCCTGGATGAGGGGAGTGCCACCTCACAAAATGGCTTGAGGTGGGAAGGGGAGAAGAAGGTCCCTTAAGAGAAACATCAACCGATATAGAAGCTCGGATTCTCCATTCAGCATAAGCTTTTTTGGCCCGTATTATGCATTTTTCAACGTGTAATTGTCATATGAGCGATTATTAATATATATCTTTGTTTACATGGCTTCCAAAAATATATACTTCCAGGTGTATTATATTGGTTTTGACATGATTGCCTATTCACTGGGAAGGACTTTGTGATCTTAAACCAAATAAAAGGATACATTTGCAGGTGCAGGGAGAAGCCTGCACCAGAGTACATGCGATAAAATTCAGTTGAGAAATATTAGGGACATGAATCAAACAGAATTAAGAGAAGGTTAAGAAATAAGAATACATCACAATCACATGGTTTAGAGAGTTTAGGGGACTAATCACTAATGAGGTTAGATTATCACGAGCAAAAGAATCTGATTATGAATGCAAAACATGCACATGCAAGTTTTGCAGTTGGTGTCCCACTGTACTGCACCCCTCATTTTTAGGCATTTATTCCCCTAATCCCTTTGATGATTGTCTAGATAAAATGAAAGGGATTTGTTTGCTTGAGATGATTATAATTAAATCATTTTTTTAACCTACTAATTATATACAACCTTGAGGTAGATAATCAAAGTCTAGACATATATAGATTCCTAAAAGATACATCAAAATACTAGGGAGATTGTCCAAAATCACAAGAACCCAACATGTGAAACTGAAGAACTTAATTATATTACATAACAACTAAGTACTACTCCTGCTCCAAGATCAAGCGAGGCACAACTTGAGTTGGTACGTAGTCACTGACTGACTCATTGTCCCAACCCCTAACGCAGTATTTATATCACAGATCCAAGTCTATAAATCTAATGATATGACACAGTTTAGATATTAAAAAAACCTCTATTGTTATTGAAAAAAGGTCATGAAAATAAAGATGGGTTAGAAAAAATTAAAAAATTACCATACATAATAACTCAGATCTACAAATTCAACACTACCATGTACAATTTGCACCCCTCAGCACACCCCCCCAAAAAGAAAATAGAAAATAGAAAATATTTCCATAAAATCTAAGTAGTGTTTTGGGCAAGCAAAAAAATAAAATAAAAATAACAGTAGCATGCAATGTAAAGTAAAAGGCAAGGTGGCTAATTTAAGGTGAGGTAGGGTCATAGCCCAACATATGAACTGCAAATTCTCATGTTTTTCCTCTCCCATGCCTCCCTCCTTTCAACATCCACCATTAATTTACTGGGGATTTGTTTTGCCACTTGCAGTCAATTTTGTACTAGCTAATCCCCTCTTAGCTATTACTTAATTGTTATTAACCATCATTATTGAATGAATCTGGTACCCAATATGTATATCTTAATTGGCCATGCTGCAAAACCTCTTGCAAATCTTTGAATAAGTAATCTTTAATTTGAAAGTTTGAAATATAATTAGGTATATGGAACATTAGCTTAAATAACAGTTTTGTCAAGGATGTACCTAAAGTATCTTCCTTGAGTACAAATACAAATCTCAAAATGTATATATAGATGAATCCATAAATGTCATTAATGTAGAGTGTGGCCGTAATAAAATCATGCCGTCAATTTGCCACTTAGTTAGCCTCTCTCTCTCTCTCTTTCTCTCTCTATATATATACAATAACCACAACTTGTACAAATTGATAAAGGTACCGACGTGTATCAGCAGTAACAAATTAAACCGACTATGATATTTTGGAACACTTGAATAAAGAAGGGAAATTAATCGCTCTTGAAAAACTCCTCTGTTTGTATAATTTGGGCAAATATGTGCACTAAAAGAAGAAAACTTAATGACATGTATTATATTTATTGGAAAATTGAGTTGTTTTTTTAAACTTTTTTCGGGGGGGAAGGAGTACTGTGAGTACCTTTGTCCTCACCATGCCTTTGTTTCACAATTTACACAAAAAAAGGCCAAGCATTAGTGGGGTATGCTCACCTTAATTGTTATTATTCTCTTCCCTATTTTTACTATTTTTTTTTTTTTCACCTCCCTTAAACTCTCACAAAGAATTTATCAATTTTGAGGGAAGCATTTAGCCAACACATTTACAGATATCGTACTTTCTGCATGCCTAATCTCTCACTTACAAAATCCCAAAGCTTGATGACTTTCTCAAAAAGTTTACATTTAATCACACCTCTAATCTTAGTCTTTTGGGTTATGGTCGTGATTTGCTATAAATAACCTAGCTAGCTACTACTATGCATGTTAGATTATGAAACCAAGAAATAGCCTTGGACTTTAATGTCTTTCTTTTTTTGTAGAATTTATTGTATTATAAAAATTTTTAAGATATACAATAAACAAGTTAACATACATAATTATTGTGTATATATACTAATATACACTTTATTTGCTTTTGAAGACTATTAAGTGTAACTGCTGCCTTGACCTTCACTGGTTTATACTACGTATTATCGTGCTTGAAGACGTTAGATTGGGTGATGTGGATTCATTGCTAAATCTAGCCATTCATTGTCAAATTCATAACTTCTTATAAGTCATATATATATATATATATATATATATATTGCAAAATAGAATTACGTAGTTATGACCCCTCTATGACGATAAATCTAAAGGGGCATGATAGAAAGACTTAGATATGGAGGAAAAGTGGCTTAGTGGAAATAGAAGAAAAAAGTTAGTAGCCCGCTATAATGAGGACAATTTTTAAAGGTAAATGATTGTAATAGTAATTAAAGACAAATATTTTTTCGATGATTACTAGCTAGGATCAGATAAATCAATATTCAAAAGTTGTAGATGATGATGAAAAAAAGAAAAAATAGTAACATTTAATTAAGACTTTAATTGACAACTTCTTTTCATTCTTAACATCAAAAAAGCAAATAAAGTTCTAGAATGAAGGAATTATTGAGCTTAGGAGGACTAAATCACAAATCCCATCACCAAAGCTATGGTATTGAGAAATGGTCCAAATTAATGGAAAGCACATACCCACAATTAAGGGGTCAAAGTGACTACTAATTAAACTATTAAACTAATCCCAATGCATAATTAAGTTAAGTGTGAATCCCATGAACAACTTTAATTTATGGAAGAGTAAAATAAAAATAAAAGGGGATTATATTGATTTCACATCCCAATGCAATATAATAGCCAACTAATTAAGCATGCCATGCAGGCTCCAAAATAGCAGCCTAATGGGTCCTAAAAATAGAAAGCAACACTATATGTCGACTGCCAAAGGCCAATTCCATTTATTATTGCATGGTAATTTGTATTATCCCACAAGCCAATCATGTACTTTTAATGGCAAAATTCTACCGTCATACCCTCGTCATCCCTATTCCTCTCCTAGGTTTTTTTTTTTTTTTTTAAAATCTCCACGGTGTCAACGTGTGTGAAGAGCAGGATCTGAAACGATTCAAATGCAAATAACTTTACCACTGCAAGCATTCTTATTAATAGATTGATCGATTCCTATAGAGAACAGACATTGCTTATCATCTTCAAGGTTTTTTTCTTTATATTATAATAATAATAATAATAATTAGAATAATTAGTACTACCAGTAGTAGTAATAGTAGTAGTAGTAGAAGAAGAAAAGATTTTACTGGTTAAGTCTATTTATCATGCTATTTGTATATAATAACTAGAGTCAAGCAAGCATTTTTTGGCATAAATAATAATTAATTTTTCTAAATATCATAATTAGTCATATATTAGATCCGTTTTGAGTTGTGATAAAAGGAATGTTATATATGCATGTATTATTTATTAATGTGGAGGGTAATTTTGGGGTTTATTATGCAACACTTAATACTAATGACAATGATATTATATTGCTTAAAAAATTCTTA
>JAKOGI010000153.1:935000-1034523 GCA_029747015.1 Carnegiea gigantea
CCTCCATACAATCATACGGATAAGATAAGGTTGTTTACAAGTTACATCAGACCCTCCTGTAACCCGACCCACCCCAATTGAAAATTTCAATTGAGGGTCCCAATAAATAGCAATGAGACAAACTGACTTTGATATAATACAATATAGTATAATATACATAAATCTGTTATGCAAGTTTTTCAAATTCAAGATAATTAAGTATGCACTTCTCGATATTTTTCAGCTCCAATGGCTATGGAGAAGTGCAAGAACAGGAGCTAAACTAGAAATTGGGACAACCTACTCTTTTGATCCTGAGGTCACCACCAAATTCAGTTATACAAAAATAACTGTTCGCTGAAGAGAAGCAAGAAGGAGGGTGTTCAAGAGATGGATTGAGTAGGGTGAATTTGTAGTTTCTTTATGTGCAATTAAGCTTGTTCTTTGTTATAGATGTCTCATATACTTGCTATAGTCTACAAGTTTGTGAGTTGTATGCACGGTGTTGAAATTTATGGCTAGACATCGAAAGAGTAAAACTTAGTTATGTGTCTACAAATAAGACTGTGTTTGACCAAATATGGCACTCTCCGTGCTTTGTTATTTCATTTCATTTTATCTATTTTCAATTTTGAAAATAATTTTATTGAATTATTACATGACGTTTTCCTTGTTGGGTTCACTAAGTGGCTCTACAGGAATCGATCAATCTGTCAATAAGAATGCTTGCAGTGGTGAAATTATCTATATTTGGATCTTCTTAGATCCCGCTTCTCACGCTGGACGGTATTATTGTTGTATAATTGGGTTCAATGAACCAAAAAGTGCCTTGTATGTGGTAGCTTTATAAATTAGTTGTCTATCTCAATAACATTGATTAAAGTTATAGAAGTGGGGTTGGAATAATGTTAGATGTTGGATGAGTGAGGCTAATTAGGGGAGCATAATCATGTGGACGTATTTACTTCTCCTATAAATATATGTTCAATATTCTTCAATTATTATAGACGTTGGTGTTTCAAATTATCATGTATGTCCAATCTCACCTCACTTTGGTTTAATTTGAATTCGGGTCAAGTTCAGATACATTGCTTCGGTACGGTAAGGAATAATACTGAATTCTGTATCGTTAAGTTATAGTACAAATTGAGTTGTTATGTTTTTCAAATGTTTTTTTTGAAAAATTTATACTTTCTTTGAAACGATTTTATTATCTAAGCAAATGTGTAAGATTATCTATATATATATGCTTCATGTAAGTACATATAAGTCATATTTTGACAGAATCCACACTAGCTAATTAATCTTCATTGTTAAATATTGTTATTCATCTGATCGTGCGTATCGCTCAATTACTGATATTGTTAAATGAGTACTTTTAGTCCGAAGAGTAACTTATCGAATACTAATATTTAAATGATTAGTATTTTAACTTGATCAATTTTTTTTTCCCTTAAATTCTTTAGTAGCCAAAGGCTTGAAATTTCAATACAAGAACAAACACAAAGACTAGTAACTAAGGAGAAAATGATTGTCCTAGAAAATAGTTTTTCAATTTTCCGTTGTTTGGCACAATAAATGATGGAAAACTATTTTCGAAGGAAAATGATCGATTTTTCATTCAATGGAGAAAAACGATTTCCTTTTTGAGAAGATAGGAAGTTGATTTTCTCCCTTCAACTCTTTGATGATATGGTAAGTCGAAATTTAGGTGTGAAATTCAATTTCAACGGTTTGGGTTGAAACTTGAATATTAGATAGGTAAGAATAAAATAAACTCAAATTAGATTTTGAGTTCAAATTACTTTCATTTAATCGATATTCATCTCTGTTACGACAATTTAATCGACATTTTTTTGACACTAAAGCAATTCAGTTGACTTGCCATTGGAATAATTTCAATGGTTTGGATCGAAACCTGATCATCAGATGAAAAATATTAAAATAGGCTGAAATTCAAATTTTGAGCTCAATGTTTTTTCATTTGGCCACCACTTTTTTTTTCCCCACCACAACAAATCAATCGATATTTTTCATTGCAACTTAAACAATTTAGTCAATACTTTTCACTATTAGAACAATTTCAATAGTTTGGATCGAAATTTGATCATTCGGAAAGGAAAGATTAAAATAGGCTCAAATCCAGATTTTGAGCACGACTTCTTCATTTGGTCAACATTTTTTTAAGTCACGACAATTCAATCGACATTTTTCGCCATTTAAACAATTCAGTTGATGTTCTTCGTTGCTAAATTAATTTCGAGGGTTTAGATCGAAACTTGATTATCTAATAAGAAATATTAAAAAAAAAACTCAAATATGAATTTTAAGCTCAATATTCCTTCATTCGGTTAGTATTTATCTCTGCTACGAACATTCAGTCAACATTTTTCTCCACTTAAATAAATTAGTTGACGTTTATCTTTTTTCCATGAAAAATTATTTATCTTGTACCAAATGGCGAAAAATGTAATAGAAAATCAATTTTTCTTGGAAAAACATTTTCCGTGTAAAATGATTTTTCGGGGAAATCATTTCCCGTCTAACCAAACACTGCCTAAGCCAAAAACTTCCACTTTTAATTAGGGATAGACATTCTCGACATCTTCAACAATATTTTAACCAGCGTAATTTTGTCACCCTCATTCCACAAGAACGTTGGCAAGGCGTATCGATCTAAATCCTTAAAAGATTTCTCCCAATTAACACCCACATCAAATACGAAAAATGTGCAAGCCCTGTAACCCACCATAGTAGACTCCTAATATCTTCGAGCACCATGTTGAAGCAGCCTACTAGCTTATTCCAAACACTGTTGTCGAACATAACCGTATTCAAAATTTCTCTGTGAGTAAACATTCAGGAAGAAAAGTTCCACTTGTAGAGGATCTCCATTACCTAATTTTGTCTGAGAAATTGTACCGTTGCAAATGTTGGTGCAATAATACTATAAAAAGTGGCAACAATATCTTATTAACACCGGTTATATGCAGCCACTTAGCACATACAACTTCACAGATCTGGCTAATGTCAATTTTTTACTTAGTACAATAGTACTGCATATAATTGCCTGGTGATTAGACCCTTATTAATAGCCACATAATACCAATTATATGCACATAATTTGGTAGGGCACAACATTATACAAACGTTAGAATGCCAACAAATCATTACCAACAAATTAGGCTGCTTCCAAGTTAAATCCGCATTCCACAATGTGCCTGATATCTACAGTTCTCAAGTATGGGGGAACATGCAGTACTATCAACCCCACAATTTCTCGACCTTTTGTCCCCAGATTAGTCTATTTCGATTTTACTAGACAATTCCGATTCTTAATTATGCTTCTAAATAGAAAATCCTTAATAGAAAAAAGATGAAATAAATTAAACTAGTTATCTCATCATCTTATTTTGTATTTTTCTTAAAATTGTAGAGAATGGGTGAACTCAGCACGGCTTAGAGCTTAGACTGTTACAACTCCAAAAACCTTGCACTACTTTAGGGATTACTCAATTGCTTTACAATTGCATAGTCTAATTTGAATTTAAGAAGGGGAAAATCACTCTTCATAGATTTGTTTTGTTAATTCCAACTTGTGATTGAAGGAGATTAAAACAACTTGAACTGAGCACAATTATTAATTAGGATTCTTAATTAAATATTGATGAGGTTAAAATTTGTCAAACCAATGTGGGGTGGATGCATGTAGGGGGGTTGGCCTTAGTTTAGGGAACTATGTGGAGTAAATTACTCAAAATTAAGTATTGTTGACCCGACATCTTGGATCACTCATAAAACAGCCCTAGTTTCCAGATTGCCCTTTATAGAAACAATCAAAGCCTTATACATTCAAAACACATTTGGGGGGGGGGGGCATTTTCCATACAATTTGACTTGAAATTTCTTGGAGACATCTGATGAAGTTAGCGCAATGCATACACTTTCTACTCTTAATAAGTGGGAGACCAACAATGAATATTAATTAACAACTCGGAGTATGTGTCTCGTCTTTTACGGAGATTGTGGAGATTCAAATGTAGGTACTCTTACCCTCCGAAAGCACTCATGCTATCAGAAGGGTGGGGAGACCGTTTTTTGAATATTACATCTTCAATATTTTTTGAATATTAGTACTCACTACTTTGCTCCGAACTGGAACTGAAACAAGCAGGAAAAAAACAATTCCAATTCTCACATTGTCAGCTTCTGCTTTCTCTGTCTATCACAGGGTAACATATTAACGCAACAACTTCTAGTGTGGGTCTTGCTAATATGAAGTCTGGTGAGACAGATATGGGCATAGGAACATATTCATAAGCGTGAGGTTTCAATTGACCTGATAACGAGGTCCACGTTTTTCTTCGAGTTCATGATCAATCTCTTGCTGCGCCAATTGTCGTACTCTATCTGGAAAAGCGTATTCTCGTGCATCAGTGATGAATGCAAGCTAAGCTCGTGGAGCCTTTGATGACTGCACAATTAGCATCAGGAAGTATGAATAATGAGTTCATGGAACATTCAACCTAAGTGAGATTTACATGGCTTGATCCATAAACAATTTGGGAAACAGGTCGTCTCCTTAACCCGTCAACGATCAAGGAATTAGCAACCTCTTGTCTTCTCCTGTGTGTGTCTTCCATAAGTCTCATCCCTGGTCAGTCGTAATCAAAGACTAATTGGCCTAGAAAATGCAGTCACTGATGGTCAAGACGATTTGAAGTATCTTACATCGATGAAGTTTAGCATTGACAACAACTATAGTGTAACATAAAATGCAAAGAAGCATTCTGGTAAACCAACACAACCCCAAACATGGTTAAACAAGCTCTTAAATCTTAATTCCCCCCTCAGGCACATATATTGGGTTGGTAAGATTTCAAAATATGAGTATTTCATCCTTCATTTTAAGACTAGAGCACATTTGCAAGAAAGCCAGAGTTCAACATTTGGATTCTCCTTTTGGATACTTCAAAATCATACTGTTTTAGGTTGAATTTGAATGACAAACTGATTGCTTTCATGAAATTTAGGCACAAATGACTAGGCAATCACTAATTATAGCCAATTATAGTTGGGAGTTGTTATTGTTGTGTTCAGTTGAAGTTGACATTTGATCGGATGCTCCATTGAGTACAAACCGTATTGAGAATTTTGAAACCAACTTCGCATTCGATGTCTGTTTGTCACCTTTATTGTTTACAATAGTATGTGCCCTTTGAATAGAAAGTGGCCATCATAAAAAGCCACATGAATCAAACACACTTGACGAATGCTTTTTGCAATGGGCAATCAGATTTGTAGTAAACCTGAACTACTTTGCTAAGACACTTTTGTTGATGGGCCAATCGGAATTGTAGAGGTTACTATGCAACCAGTGAGCTAGTTATTGGACTAGCCCTGAGGTAAATATGGATCAGCTTGAACCATTGAGGGGCCCAAACAAACCAATTATGAGCTGAGCGGCTCAGCCATTGTCCTGCAAAACTGCAAGATTGACACATGACACAAACAATTCTCAATATAAGTCTCACTTTAACAGGATTCAAAAAAATCCAAATATAAACAATCTTCCCCTGTAAACACTTGTGCGAGCATAACCTAAGCCAAATTGAAATACGTAACAATGTGAAGGCCACATATTAGGTGACAAAATGTTTTTATCACGGTAATAATTCATCATAGATATTGCTACAAGAGTTTTTTTTGAAACGGTCCACAATGAAAAATTAGCCTGGGTTTTTTTGTTTCATTTCAGAATGAGCTACAGAAAGTGACTACAGTCAACAAGAATTTTATTCTTCTGCTGCATCAGCTGGTAATGAATCCTACATGCCAACTGAAGGGAGCTTTGAAGATGGAAGCATAGGTTTTTCTTCCCCAGACTCAACAACTAAAACTCCAGGAACAAATTCTGACAGCATACAATGGAGGTTTCAATGATATACATAAAAAGTTGTCACAGCTTGAGGTTGAGGATTCATTCATTCCACAAATACAATACACCTTCGCTTTGGAGCCTTGCATTCTTTGATATCATCACAAGGCTGCATGAAGAACAGAACGCTTCAGCCTGAGTTTGAAACAAGAGCAGTGGGAAGAAGCGAAAACTAGTGAAAAACTTCAACGCCAATGTGTACAATGTGTTGGACAGAGAGTTCACTATAAGAGAGCCAGTGTTTGTGTTCGTTCTTCAATTTGAGAGGCAAGGATTGAGAACACAAATGCACTTGATATCTAACATAACTATTCTACAGTCAATCTAAGATGAAAGTTGAGACCTCCAGTTGTAATGTAGTACATGAGCCGATTAACAAATTTCAGGGGGCTTAAATGATGTAGAGAATCCAAGCAATAAACACAATATGATCACATAGCAAGGATTCTACCAAGAGGGATCTGAATAAGTCTATATATGCATCATCATATTTTGACAAGGCAAACAGACAACAAATTGTGCCCAAAAAAACCCAATCATTAACCTTTTGCCTCTCAAAGAAACAAGAGTAACCTAATGTTCTAATTAACTACTCTCTAATTTACAGGGAACCAAATCATACCATGGAAAAGCAACTTCAGGAGAAAGGGCCATATTAGAAACATTTGAATGACATAGGGTGGATGTTGTATAATCTGAGCTTAATTCAGAGACTTACCTGCTGGCTAAGTATATGAGGAACTCTAACCCTTTTAGAGCCATCAGCCATGCGCTTGCTTAGCAAATGACCCTCTGTCAGGGAATAATTAACCTGCAACAAATTCAGGCCAGTGATATCAGGTCAACACATTGCACATAGATTGCTCTGGAATTTTCAAGGATGCCAAAGAGCAAAGCTAAAGAGCAATATTCATCCAAATTTTTCGCTGAAGTTCAATTTGAAGGCCTATTTGAATATGCATTTTAGGGCTTTATTTCATGGAAATGTAACCAACCAGAATGTGTGTACTATTTAAGAGGAAAGAACTACTCATAAGGCATGAACAGGCCCCACAAGGAAAAAAGAAACAAGCACTAACTAAAACTGAAATCTGGGGCATGAAAATGTTCACCATGGCTGAGGCCCCTTTATTAGGCTGGAATAGGACATGAATAGGGGAGAACATCAGCAGACCAATTATTTAGCTGGGGCATGAAAAGCTTAGTCAAGCACTCTATTATGCCTATTAACAAGTCAAGGAGTTGCCGAGGCCCTTTATTTAGGCTGGAATAGCACATGAATAGGTGAAAAGATCTATAGACCAAATACTTCAGCTGGGACATGAAAAGCTTAATCAAGCACTCTATTATGCCTACTAGCAGCTGAGGAATTGCCAAGCCCCTTTTATTAGGCTAGAATAGCTCATGAATAGAAGAAACCATCCATAGACCAATTACTTCAAAGATAAAATTTTCCAAGGGAAAAGACATCATGATTGCAGATTGGCCATTGAGACACAATTCAAATCCAAAATCCTGCCTCATTCTACATAATTTCTATTTATTTAGTTTGTTGCAGACTAACAAACCACACCATAACGAACAAAACAGCTCTTTAGAGAAAGAACCAGAATTCCAGAACACCTCCAAGGCTCCAACCCTGGAGAGGCTACAGAGGAGCCCTTTGCAGTCAAACACTAAACAATGCCATGGCTCTTAAATCAGCATAATGGAAGACAGGTTCAAATTAAGATGCAACAGCAACCATACCTGGCTTTCAATGGCTCCATGCAGGGCATCCACACAGTCGGCTGCATGAATGCTCTCCAAGTTGGGGCATTGAAGAAGTAGCCTCTCTGGATAAAGCAAAGAACAGAGTTAAAATCCATGGATACTGCAATTCAACTGAAACATCCACCATAAAATAGAACACTCCACATGACAAACCTGGATGCAAATTTTTACAGGAGGTTAGATTCAGGTCACTGAGCTCTGGACAGTTCAAGCATAGAGCCTGCATTTGATTTTTCCACCTAAATAAGAAAAAGCCAGATAGAGGTGAAAAAACTCAGTCTATGCATGTTACAGGGACTCACATCTAAGCCAGAACAACCCCACAAGCTAAGTTTCCTCAGCCGGCTGTGCTTGATTATAAGCTTCTGGTATATGTGAAGTGATTTGCTATTAGGCATTTTGTGTGGTTCAAAATTGTTGCCTTCATTGGCAGACTCATCACATATTGTCATTCCACAGTCCATTAGCTCAAGAAGAGGCAATTGTGCAGTGGCAAATTGAATACCACCTGATGAAAGATGAACAAGAGTAAATTCTTTCTGAATCATGAAATGCCCATCATTTGCCAACTGAAACAGCAATTATTAAAGACCATGCTGAGAATATGAAATTACTTGAAGTAACATTTGGGCAGAGAGCAAGTAGCAGTCTTGATAATGTCCGGGAGAATACATTACATATCATTCCAATGCCACTGTCACTGATGCTAGACCTGAATCAACAATAATATATTCTAAGTTCATGCAAAATTCACAATCGAACCACATATACATCAAATCCTGCTGTGGCACAAATTTGTACCCTTCACGGCCTGGGAAAATGAAGATGAAGCATACCCGCTCAAATCAAGAAGCTCTAACTTGGAAAAGCTGTCAGCAATAGCAGCAACTGATGCATCAGTTATGCCAGAACCCGAGACTAACGACAGCATCTTTAATCCCCTGCATGAAAGGAAATATGAGAAAGCAGATTCTGTTAAATACAGTCAAAGTATTTAATGTCTGTCAGGGTAAAAAGAAAGAAGCTCAGTAGTATCCAATTTGTACAAAGACATGTAATGTATGAAAATCCTAACGGAATCAAAAATATGAGTTGTGCTAACCTCAAATTTGCAGCTGTGAGAGCAAGGACAGTAGCATGAGATAATTTAGCTGATGCCACATGAATGTTTTGCAACCTTGGACAGCATTTTCCCAAGTTGTCCACCATAACAGTCACATCAGTAGTATCATTTTCTTTATAAGAAAAGTTCAAAGAAATCTCCCTCAAATTGGGGCCATTGAAAATCTACAGTGATGAGGCATGAGTGAGCAAGATGAAAGAGCAATGAATGCCAAAAATCTTGAACAAACAGAAATTCAGAACTTAAAATTACAACTGCAAGGAACAAAAAGCTAAAAAAGAGTAATCACCGTCTTAGATAGAGAATAAAGATCTGAAAGCCATAATGTAGAAAGACTACTTGAAGAAATAATGAGTGATCCTAGATTGCTGCACCCTTCCATCTTAAGACTTGAAAGACACCGTCTATCAGCTACAAAACGATCCAACTCATCTCTACAGTTATAAATAGTACAGCAGAATCAATAGCTTGTTTGGCAATGAATCATTTCTAGCAACACCAAGCTTAACAAAAGCAGATAACAATTATGTCAGAATTGCACTCTAATGAACAGACAAAATCCTACAGAGCCAGAAATATCAATAGAAGTAATGACCAGTTTGAGTCAGTCATTAAACCCACAAGGAACAGCTCATGTATTGACACGCACTATCTGATCAATCTTCGCCTATGCAGATTGACTTGCAGCATTAATCAGACAAGAATCAAGGTGGATTGCTTAGCTACAATCATTGCAAAGTCCTTTAAAGGGTGAGGTCTGTTCTATCGTTAGAAGTTATTAATCCAACAAGAGTTAGGGATCACTTAGCTAGAACCTACCATAATTGCAGAGCCCTTTAAAAAGATGAGGTTGTTTCTACTTTCTAGTAGTGACAGTCACTAATCTAGCAAGGATTGGGGTGGTTTGGGCCATTTGGCTGAAAACTACCATCGCTACAGAGCCGTAAAATGGGTAAGGCTGTTTCTCATAATTCTCCACTGCTAGGTTACATTGACTCAAATATGGGTTTTGGAAATGGATGTGGCTGGCCAGCCATCAGTCAAAGTTTTGACTATTGGATTGCCAAGACGCTGAGGCCACAGGCATGACAAAGAATTATATCAAAACAAAATACTTCAAGGCAAAATGAAAATCTATTGGAAATAGCACAAATATATATATAAACAAGTAAACTAAACTAATTGAACACACATACTAACAAGTAACAACCATACCTTAAAATGCAGATAGTTCTTAACAACAAAATCTCACATAGAGCAATCTTAACAACAAAATCTCACATAGAGCAACTTAAACATGCGACTAATAAGGCTGTTTACCCTGTTATCCGGTTAACTGATGAGCCTGACATACTGATCTCCATGGACGCCAGATAAGGGCATGAGAAAGCAATACAAGCCAGCATTGTTGCATCCACATCACTGCACCAAATCAGAACCCTCTATCAATAAACTCAAAATCCCAGCTAAACGAGCAATGTCCAGAACTAAGCAACGCAAATCAGATAATCGACTTTAACAGATCAAAATGTTCAGTCCACGACATTGGATCCTATTATCACCGTTTGATTTCCACGTGAATGACATTTCAGCAAAACTTTTTTCACTAATTTAGACCTTAAACCCATCAGGACATCCCCTTTACCAAACAATGAATGTCAAATCCACAGCAACAGGTCTTGTTGTCCCTCTTTAACCCCCCATCAATACTCATTTGAGGTATATTTATCACTGATTTTTGCTGAATTTCTACAGATTAGCTTCTTATGTAATCAGATGACCTTCAGCTTCAAGCACCACATCCACATCTTCAGATCCATCACCAAAAACCCTAAACCTTATTAAAATATGTAGACTAGTATTCTCACTTAACAAAAGCATCAGATTAGCTGACTTACACTTTCACAAAGCATCAGATTAGCTCATATTCATCAGATTAGCTCGTTGCTTAACAAAAGCTCGTTTCTTTCACGTCAAACTAGTATTCTCAGATCCAGCATCATATCCCTAGAGCTAATGTCCCAATTAAAAAGTATCAATCCTCATGAGTTCAGTCCTAAATGATAGTAATTAGTATCGGTTTTTACCAATAGCGGATTAGCTTTCACTTAAAAACCGGCCATGTCAATATTCAATACCATTTCCTTCAAAACCCTAGATCTAATCCGAAAACAACGAACACAGCACAAAACAGACGAGAAACCAGAATTATAATGATAATCCAATTGAGTCGAACTCGAACCTCTCCATCCTCAGAGAGATCCTAACAAGAGATGAACACTTCTTCAACACCGACCCGAAAAATCCAACCGGACCCCGACTCGGAACCCTAAACCGGATCTCCTCCGCCGCCTTCCAAACCCTTCCAGCAACATCTCTCCACCCCTTACAAACCCCCGCCGCCGCCATCAGCGACGCAGGGGGTAGCCTCCGCATGACCTCCCACACACACCCAGCAGGCCATCCGCCGCAGATCTCATCGGGTTCGAACCAATCAAGATCCGACCCGATGGGGGGGGCCTCGTCGGACGAATCTCCAACGTCAAAATCATCAAACGAGAGAACGCGCTGCGGTGGGGGCCGAGGAGGAGGGTGGCGAGGAGTCGCCGGAGATTCGCCGACGACGGCGACGGAGGTGGAGCCGTCGCAGACGTGGCCCTTCTTGGGGAGCCCACACCGGCCGCAGTTGTAGCTCCCGCGCTTCTTCCCGGGGCGCTTGACGGGGTCCAAGTAGGGGGTTATCGGCGTCGATGGGGCGGATGCTGCGGCGGCGACGTGGTGGCGCATTTTGTGGGGTGGGATTGCGGAGATTTAGAGGGAGATTGAGATAGAGAGAGAGAGAATGTGTGGATTTGGGAGGAGAGAGAGCGTGTGAGAGAGGAAGGGTTTATAGAGGGAAAGGGTGGGAATGGAGTGCGAGAGGGGAGGGGGCGGGAGATGAGGGAGGGTTTGGCGCCTTCGCTTTTAAAACTTTTAAAAAAACGACACTCAATACCACGTAAAAAGAATTTGGGGGGAGCCTTTTCAGTGTATGAAATGACTGAAAAGGACCTAGTTCTGGAGCAGAGTGGCCGGTGAAGAGGAGGGTTGTTTGGGTTTTTAGTTGTTGATGGAAGGTTCGCAATGAATCGTTGATGTGAAATTTTTGGAGCTAAACAGAGTGGTGGAAGAATATATTCCACCCATTTCACTTTTTTTTTTTTCCCCTTTTTCTTCTTTGGGTGATGAATTATGAGTATTTTTTCCACAAGTCATATTATAAATTATAACACAATTTTCAATTTGTAGACGCTACCGATTTAAATCGAAATTTTTGACCTTCATTTTCTCTTTTTCCTTCCTCAATCATCCTTCATTTGCAAAAATAACAAGCGGAAATTTCAGATATATACGGTGACATTACAGTTCTGAACCTATGATATAACCGCTGATCTTATGCATTAACTTTTGTAAAATGTATTCCTCCTTTTGTCTTTCATTTTGTTTATATAAGAGTGGCCATACAATTTAGAAAGAAAATAATACATTCAAAATTGATATATTTGAAAAAAGACAAGCAATGGTAAAGCAAAATGCATCTCTAAACTTTCTTTGCTCCGTTTAGGTGGACTTATTAGTAGTTTACGATTTTTAAATCTATGGTCAATCGGAATCAGTCTATTTGTAATTCAAAGGTAATACTGCTATATTGATGTTCTCATATCCAACCTGGTGATAACATGTGGAACCTCAAATAAGGTTTGGGTGTAATGCTATTAAAAAAGTTTGAACTACAACAGCTAACAAGTAAAACCTAATTAAATGACGCCAACAACCACACTATTTTGAAGATGGGGTGGAAAATTCAAGACGCCATTGCCTAACAAAGTACGACACTTAGTTAATGACAATGAGAAAGGAAAAAGGTTCCGAGCTAGTAGCCACAACAGTGTGACATGCATTGGACAAAAATCCATAATAGCATTGATATTTGGTGTTATTTTGGACTCACATCACATGCTCTTGCATTATATTTTGTATCCGAAGGAAACAAAAATCTAAACAACACTATTAGCTTTATAAAATAGTTTTGACAGCATTACTAGTATATTTAGCCCCTTCCCTCAAATGTGAACTAATAAGTTGATAATTTAATTGAGAATTTACATTATTTTTATGTGCAGCTCTACATTTCAGCACCTTCGTACTCAAAAGTCGTCAAAAGATATAAGTTCTCAATTTTCTTATTTCATTCCAATTACGCAATAAATTGGTCAATTCTAAAATATTAGACGTTGTTACGAGTAGATTTGGAGGTCAAAGATGTCCCTTTATATTTAAAAAAAAAAAGGATTTTAAAGATGTTCTAATTTAGAAACATGTCATCGTCTTACACATTTGCATATAAATACAAAGCAACAAATTTAATGTTTAGGGCAAAGGTTAATTAACACTCAGATTTTTGAGTGAAACTATCCGATAATAAGTTAGTGTTAAGCAGTTTTTTAAGAACATAATTAACGTTAAGCAGTTGTCTAAGTGTACAATAAGTGATATCTAAGGTCTCACAATAAATTGTTGTGAACTAACTCAATAATATCATCCAATACAAAGTATCCCAAAAACCCTATTGGAAGCCCAAACTGACAAGATTTATGACTAGTTCGTACTCAAAATGCTTTGGGTCTAGCCCACCTAAAAGGACAAACTCTACGGGCCTGTGTCGTTTTAGGACAGGAGTTAAGTGGGCTTACGTTTGGCTATCAGCCCAAGAAGCAAAAGGGATTTTAAAAAAAAAAAAAAAAGTATAGAGAAAGATGAGTTGCTCTCTGTGTTGACTCGTTGAATAACTCATCATATTGAAATTTGAAACTAGCAAAACCATAAATGAGAAAGAAAAATAGAATGATAAAATAAGAGAGAAATGGGTGGAAAATAGAGACAAATTACAGAGTAGAATATTAATGTAGTAATTTAAATTGGTCATAAATTATTAACAATAAAAAATTACTTCAGGTAATTTTTTGCTGTGATATTTAATTTTAAAATACTCCACTCGAGTCACTATGCACCATGTAAGAGTTTACTGTATGGTGGGCAATAAAAATAATTTTCAAAATAGCATGATTGACTTTGTTATATCCAAAAAATCTCCAAAAATAATGTGTCACTAACTTTTCTTTAAAAGATATTTTAAGATAAGAAGACGTTTAAATCTACAGTAATAACCTACATACTCTTTAAATGATGTTTTGAGTAAGAAGAGAATTTGTAAAAAACTATACTAATAGTCTGCTTACACTCCCCCCCCCCCCCCAAAAAAAAAAACAAAAAAAAAAAAAAACTTTTTAAAGTGTCACATGTAGATACTGCATAGTGTTTGTGGAACAAACTGTGAATTCAACTTGCTTTGTAATGAGTAGTGCGTCCTAATGCCTTAACTCTCATATAATTTTCATTATTCCCATATTATTATTAGTGGGTTATCTTACAATAAATTATTCCACGATAAATATTTTAACTACTACCCTCAATCCTCACTACTATAATAGCAATCTTTACAAAATTCTAGAATTTTGCTATGAGAGTGATTTGTAGAATTTGGTATAATCTTAACCATAAAAATTATTTGTGCATTAAATTTAAGCCGTCGACTTTAAAGTTGAGATATCCCTTTATTTCATTTAAAAAATACTCAATGATTTCAGATATACATGATAAAATATAGTTCATAATCCAATTATCTATGGCAACTATATTTATTCATTAAATCCAAACCGTAGATTTTAGTTTTAAAAAAAGAAACCTCTTATCTAAGTAAAATACCTATTTATAATTTTTATTTTTTTAAAAACATCACTCATAATTTCAATTATATTTGATAAAGGATATGTGATAATTCTATTATCTCAAAAAAATTTCAAGCAATTAACAAAAGTAGTAATCTTTGGAAAAACCTAAACTGCTAGCTACAACAGGAGTGACTTGCAAGATTCGATGTAATCTCGACCATAAAAATTAGTCATCTATTAAACTTAGGCCTTCAATTTTGTATATAATATGTTTATTTATCTACACTATATTAATAACAATATTTAAAAAATCCTAAAATACTAACACGAGAGTGATTTTGGAGACTTGGTATAATCTTAGCCACAAAAATTATTTGCGGGATTTGGTACAATCTTAACCATAAAAATCATTTATGCATTAAATCTAAACAGTCAATTTTAAAATTGAGATATCTCTTTATTTCATTTAAAAAATACTCTATGATTTCGGATATACATGATAAAAGATAAATCATAGCCAATTATCTAGGGCAACTATATTTATTCATTAAATCTAAACCGTAGATTTTGATTTTTAAAAAAAAAAAAAAACCCCTTATCTAAGTAAAATGCCTATTTATAATTTATATTTTTTAAAAAAATCACTCATAATTTCGATTTTATTTGATAAAGTATACGTGATAATTCTATTATCTAAAAAAAAACCAAACAATTAACAAAAGTGATAATCTTTGGAAATACCTAAAATGCTAGCTACAGCATGAGTGATTCGCAGGATTTGATGTAATTTTAGTCATAAAAATTAGTCATCTATTAAATTTAGACCTTCGATTTTGTCTATGATCCGTTTATCCATCTACATTACATTAATAACAATATTTGGAAAACCTTAAAATACTAATACGAGAGAGTGATTTGGGGGACATGGTATAATCTTAACCACAAATATTATTAATTCATTAAATCTAAACCCTTAATTTTAAAGTTTAGAAAAAATAGTTTGCAACTGCCATATGTCTCGAAGCAAAATATTGCCTTGTTTTTATTTATTTTTTAAAAACAAAGCTTATGACAGTTAACTACCTACTTCTCATATTTTCGATTATGCATGATACGTGAATGTCGAGGCTCAAGATATTTTCAACTGTTAATTCTGAGCACGTCTCTTTCTCTCATTAAAACACGCGCACACATACTCTCTTTCTCTTTAGGGGATTGATTTCTTCAATTTATTTTGGAAATCGCTTCTCTAACAACATAAGAATTTGTGCATGATTTTCTACATTTATAAGTAGGTAAGGGTCTCTAATATACGTCATATTTTTGGATTCATTTTTTTTAATCGATTATCATAGGAAGTTTCAAATGTTAGATACGTCATGGTGCAAAATTTGCAATCCATAAAAGTTGATGTATAATGCATAAACATAGAGTTGAAAAGAGAAAACGACTTTGTCTTGAAAGAGATTTTGATGTTTAATTATTCTCGAATGTGGTGTCGTATAACGTAAAGAAAAAAGTATTTTTTATTTATTTCACGAATCAAAACCTACATTTAATGGGTTAATTCTTCCAGGTATACTCCACTTTACAACTGAACTTAGTGAGATTTGAGACTTCTAGCCATAGGAAAAAATGATTTGATTCACCAATTAAAGTCTCCATTGGTTGAAAATGTCAATTTTGCTAATTTTACGATCACGTAAAGTATTTATGCATTAAATATAAGCCGTCGATTTTAAAGTTAAGATAATTATTTATTTTATTTTAAAATATCCCTCATGATTTCAGATATACCTGATAAAAAATAGATGATAATCCAATTATATAGGAAAAATTAGGCAATTATATTTATTAATTAAATCTAAACCGCATATTTTAGTTAAAGAAAATCACCTTATCTAAGTAAAATACCTATTTATAGTTTTTATTTTTTAAAAAATTACTCATAATTTCGATTATATTTGATAAAGGATACATGTTAATTCTATTATCTAGAAAAAATTCAAGTAGCTAACAAAAGTGATAATATTTGGAAAAACCTAAAATGCATAACACTTTTTGCTTCTCCTACACATCAGAAAGAAAAAGGCCATGTTGTAATTATTGTATAAATTTAAAATTATTTTTATATATAAATTTGTAATTTCTTAAATAATTAACCCACAAGAAAACATTTTTACATCTTTCATAATATTAAAACCCAATATGTATATCATACTCCTAATAATACATACTCCCACTAATCACATCAGCAAATATATATTAAATATTTAATATATGACAAATACACGTGAGCATATATATATTATATATGAACAACGAGAGCATGCACTCTCGGTAATGCATAAGAAATTTCCATGGAAACCCCCGGAACCACGTGGACCTCTAATAAAATTTGAAGTTGAAACTTAAGTGTGTCATCAATCATTAAATATTACTTTAAACAACTATAGTGTTTTTCTTTTCTTTTTTTTTTTAATTTTGATGGAAGACTTTAGTACTAATAGATGACACAATATTTAAGCAATCCAAGTACCTTTTTTTATAGAAATGTTTATCTTTGGGCATGTTATTTTCGACTATTGTAAATACTAATTAGAAGCATTGAACAACTTTTTGTATAATTCAACATAATTCCGTATCATTCAGTATAATTCAGCACAATTTAGTACTGTAAGTATTTATTGAAAATACTTAGCCATAATTTCTTCAACTATTCAGTATGTTTAAATATGACTAAACATATTTCAATACTAAATAACAATAAGTACTTTTCATAAGTCGAAAAAAATATGTTCTTAATTAACGTACTAAGAATTATAGTAAAACTACAATGTTTAATTGAAGTCCAATGTTTTGGAGGAGAATAAGGCATAAAAATTACTGCCACATAGTTAAACTTTTTAAAAATATCTAAATCTGTCACTGGTCATACCACTCCCATTTAGCATTCTTCAATTATTATCTTCGTCACCAATCTCCATAAATAAATAAATAAATAAAATTTCGCCACTCATTGATTGGCCATGGGCCCCATGGCTGTGGGCGTAGAATTTGCGTTATTTGTCTCGGCTGAACAAGATAATTGAGTTGCAATCTGCTTGGGTTGTGAATATATAATAAAAGAAAACTCCTAATTTATCAACCAAAATAAGAGGGCGATAGATATTATAAGCAGGTTTAGCATTGAAAATTTCTTGTGTCCTCCTCGAAACATATATTCTCACGGTCTGTAGATATATATATTTTTTACGCATATATTTATTATATATTAATTTTTTTATATATTTGTTGATGTGGTTTTTTAAAGTATATATTCTCATGAGTACAATATACATATTGCTTAGCATTTTTTGCTTCTCCTACACATCGGAAAGAAAAGGCCCATGTTGTAATTCTCGTGTAAATTTAAAACTATATTTTATGTATAAATTTGTAATTTCTTAAATAGTTAACCTACGAGAAAGCATTTTCACATCTTTCATAATATTAAAACCCAATATGTATATCATATACCTGGTAATACATATTTTCACTAGCCACATCAGCAAATATATATATAAAAAATTAATATATGACAAATACACGTGAACATATATATATTATATATGAACAACGAGAGTATGTATTCCCGATAATGCGTAAGAAATTTCCATGCCTTGGAACCACGTGGACCTCTAACAAAATTACAACTATGAATGTAAAACATATGTCAGTAAAAGCACTAGATCACAATAATAAGGGCTGTCAAATAGGTCAGGTCAGGTTGAATTCGTATTCGTGTTGAACTTAAACGGGTTGAAAAATCTTCGATCTGAACCTAACCCATTTATTGAACGGGTTGAAAATCTTAACCTGTATCTGTTTATTTTTTAAGCGGATTGACATGAAATTTACCCATTAATCCATTTAACATAAACGGGTCAGGTTTAGGTTATCCGGTTACTTGTTTATCCGCTTAATATTTTGACTAAAATATGATTACCGAGCATTATAAAACATTTTTTTGACTTTAATATAGCATCATAGTCCAACAATTGTCTATGATTCACAAGAGCCATAATTACGAAACAAATATCAACTCGATTAAACCCCACATTTTCACAATTTCCCCCAAAAAGTACATGACAATTCGGTAAATGTATCAACTTATTTAATCCATTTAATTAAACGAGTTAAATAAGTATTTTTTCATATCAATATTCTCAACCTGAACCTAACCCAATTAATTAAACGGGTTAAACGTGTCAACTCATTTAATTAAATGAGTTGAGAATTTTTACCCAAATCCACTTAATTTTGTGTTCGATTCGAATCAATAATCGTATCCGATTAACTTTTTGACAGCCGTTTCACATATAAGTGATTGGATGGTACATGTTTTATTCTAACGCCTAGCGTCTATTTAGCCTTGGATTTGTCTTAGTTAGGCGAAATCATTCAATTCACGGACCACGCGTTCCGTCCAAGGAAAAAGTAGAAAAAGATTATTTGAACTTCCCACATGAATCACGTTTGCAATGTACATGCTGGTCTCCCACTCGGTTATTGTAGTTTTTGCCATGCATACTATTCGGGCATGGGCTATGAATTTTGACAATCATTGTCTACTACTTAAGTATGGGCTATAAATTTTGATATTGCTAGGAGGCTTAATTAATCCCATACCATTGTTTTCTTACTCTTATCCCCACCTCATCTTGATCCTTGGATATGGCGATTTCCCTCATCAATGTGCAAGCTCTTCCCCTCACCTCAACCTCAAACATCTACCATAGACATAAAAACTCAATCCCTACATCAATTTTTCCGCGTAAGTTCCCCCATCGATGGCCAGAAATCGGAGTTTTCACTACAAAAAAGCCTGCCATAGTGAACGTTGCATCACAAGGAACAAGCAATTCATCGCCATTGACGATCAACAAACCACCGGGGGGAGGAACGAACATAGATAAGGCGTTGGAGGGCCGTTGGAGGGAGATTCATGGGGAGAATAATTGGGCCGGACTTCTTGACCCGATGGACCCTCTCCTACGGTCCGAGCTGACCCGGTATGGCGAGATGTCCCAAGCCTGTTATGATGCCTTCGACTTTGATCCATACTCCAAGTATTGTGGAAGTTGTAAGTACCCAAGGGACAAGTTATTTGTGGGTTTAGAAATGGAGTATCATGGGTACGAGGTGACTAGATACTTGTATGCTACATCCAATGTTAAACTGCCGAACTTCTTTAGCCAGCCTAAAAATCCTAATGTATGGTCCAAAACCTCTAATTGGATCGGGTTTGTGGCCGTGTCTAGCGATGAAATGTCCAAAAAATTAGGCCGTAGAGACATTGTTATTTGTTGGAGGGGTACAGTGACCCGTGTCGAATGGGTCCATGACTGGATGGTCTTCCTCAAGCCCATCACAGAAAATGGTATCCCAACCTCAGACCCGAACGTCAAGGTCGAGTCCGGGTTCGCGGATCTCTACACCGACAAGGACCCGTCTTGTCGGTACAGCAAGTTCTCAGTCAGGGAGCAGGTCCTGTCCGAGGTAAAGCACCAAATGGAGGTGCACCAGGACGAAGAGATCAGCATAACCACAACAGGTCACAGTTTGGGCAGTGCCCTAGCTACATTGAGTGCCTTCGACATAGCCAATACGGGGCTCCACATAGGCCGAAACGGGCAGCCCGTACCCGTATCCGTGTTCTCGTTCGCAGGCCCACGGGTCGGGAACATGCAATTCAAGGATAGGTTAGAAGGGCTAGGGGTGAAGGTGCTTAGGGTTGTGAATGTGAGAGACGTGGTGCCTAAGACCCCAGGAGTGATCCTTAATGAAAATGCCATGGGTTTGATAAAACTGACCCATGCGGAGGCTAGGAGTTATATTCATGTAGGTGTGGAGCTTGAGTTGGACCAGAAGAATTCTCCATATCTCAAAGATACTGATGATGCTGGTTGCTGCCATGATTTGGAGGGTTACCTGCATCTCCTTGATGGGTCAGTGGATTCTTCCCCCCCTTACATATTAATTATAAATAATGTGAATAAATAGTCAAACAGATTTGTGTCTGTGTGTGTATGTGCATGAGACTAAAAGGCTAATACAGGCGAGATTCGATGCACCTCAGATCATTAATAGTAATTTTCAAATACTTGACTAAATAAGTTAGTTCCACCTACAGTAGTAATTTTTAAGTTACGGGACTACTAGTTTAGTTATAATCTTTTGACAACAGCCAAAAAAAGAAAATATTAATTGATGGTATAATTTGTCTATTCTTTTAGTAGAAAAATAGTCGTAAAGATTGGCATGCAAGTAAATTAAACTTCGAGTTTTTGGAGGGAGTATTTGATAATCTATTTAATAGAATTTGAGCCATAAAAGGTAGATCGAACTCTTCATGTCATAAGTTTTTTTATTTCACACATACAAGATTCAAACATAAAGCTTTATGCAAAGGGAAGAATAAATACTTCACACCAAGAAATAAAAAGGACTAAATACTAAAAAGACTATATAAACCAATCTATATTTTTAACTATAATATTTGAATAGATGGACAATGATTTATTTTTTTTGGGGGTGATGAAGTTTACATATTATGAAAACACCCTATACAAAGAAAGACATAGAGAGGAAATTAAGGGTAAAGAAAATTCTTCCATATGTCTAATAAGATTTGAACCTATATTTTAACATCGATGAGTCGACTTTCACTACACCTACCATTTGTTGGTTGGAGGCACGTCAAGATTGAAAAGACAGCAAATTCTTATGTGCTCTCAAGAGTACATATTCTCATTGCCCACAGGTATATATTTTTCATGCTTATATTTGTCATATATTAATTTTTTAACATATAATTACTGATGTGGTTCTTGAGAATATGTACTTCTAAGAATATGATAGACATACGTGTTGGACTGTTGATGGTCTTGTCTGTACTCTCTTGTTTGTTCTGAAATGAAAATGGGAATAGGATGGGTTTGGTTGAAATCGAAAAGACGTGCGTGAGCCAATTGGTGCTCTGATTTGTCACTCTTATCGACTATGATAATATCTAAGTACTAGTGGTGCCTGGTCATCTTGACCCCCCCATACATACAATTCATGCATGTGCATAATTCATGCGGGGCCCTTTATATATATAATTCATGCATATGGTCAATGCATGCGGGGACCTTTTATACACGTAACATAGTGGTTGATTGATTAAGACCGTTGTCGTCTAGATGATATGTATCTATGGCAATAACATTATATTGCATGTAAAATTATGACTATGATTATTAGGGTTTTTGTTCAAGAATCAGCTTAAGCAAATATTGAAACTGATAGTTAAATGTGCATGAATAGATTTATACTCTAACACGTCATTTTACTCGAATTCCCTATAAAATTTTTCTCTACCTGATGCAATAAATTAATATGGAGGCTGCTGATATTTAAATTTAAGACTTGTCATTCTGAAAATCTTTTATACCATGTTTAAAAACCAACTCAACTAAAGGCTTTGGTTCCTAAACAAATTCTTCTCTTTAATTGTGTGCATCTTTTATTTCCTCTAAACTCTTGAGAAGTATGAACCCCCCCCCCATACGCACCCAAAAAAAAGGACAGTTTTGTAATAAGTTGGAGAATTAAAGTCTACAACATAATATAATCTGAAATTTTGATAATTCATATTTCTTTCGTATGAAATTTCGATAGATTAATTTGTAACCTAAAATCTCACAAAGTATATAGCATGAACTCTTCATCACTCTAAAAATCAATTATTATTAAAAACAAAACATATAAAATATACAACGTAACATATGTAATAATGGACTGATCGATGTCGTCTTTCTTGAACGACAGGCGATAAGTATAAGTGCATATGCTCCATGCACAAGAACTAATCTTCTATGAAGAAAAATATCAAAGTCCAAATCATATTATTTCATTTGACAAAAATTTCAATTCATATGGACCCTACTCGGGAACTATTAGGACATTCTGTGCATACTAAACAATAAATTAGAGTCATCGTTAACTCATTTATTTACTTGTTTTTAATCTAATTTATCCCTTTTTTTATTGGTTATTGAATTGTAGGTACCATGGCAAAGGGCAAAAATTCGAGCTAGCAACAGGAAGGGACATAGCATTGGTGAATAAATCATGCGATTTCTTGAAGGATGAGTACCTAATCCCCCCTGCCTGGCAACAGGAGAGAAATAAAGGAATGATGAGGGGCGAGGATGGCCGTTGGATCTTGGCCGAGCGACCCGTCCTCCTTGATGATCATCCTGACCATACCCATGACCGCCTTAAACAACTGGGTCTTGCTCCTGATCCTCAGTGACTTCCAATTTTATCGGATGTCTTTGATGAGATCTCTTTCTCGATGACTTCACATAAGTAAGTCTTCGAGCAGACGATGAACACTGAGTGCGTGTATCTCTTTCTCTCTATAGAAATATCAAGGATTAATTGCAAGGGATGATGTTTTCCAGTAGATAGATGAAATAAACAGGTGCAATGTAAATCAACATACGATGGCGTTTCTGCATGGATTTTATCCTCGTTAGGACTTTGAGAGGTAAAAATTAAAATGTATTATCTGCAATTACGTTGTCTTTGGTCAATAGTTATCAATTTGTCGTCTTCGAGAGTTTTTTTATAAAATGAATAAGTTTTAATTACACACATGCAGAGTTTAGGTAGAATCAAACCCTAATCTTCTTTTCAAAAGTCAGTTATTCAATGGTCTAAATTCTACTACCTAACCTTACTCGTGTCTTGACTTTACACTCAAACGCTCAACCTCTTGAATTCAAGTTTGACACGAATGAAGAACTCCTTCCTAGGAGAAAGTATGTAATATTGACATATATATATATATATATATATTTTTTTTTTCATACCTATTTGATATAGGGATTTTTATTGGTTCAAATTTGGATTAGATTAGATTAATTAATTAGTTTGGATCGAAAGTAGATCTTGTAGTTTTTCGACAGTAAAGACTAAACCAAAAGAGTTCTTGACCTTGATCGAGTTGGACTGAAAAAACTTTAGACTTTAATTTACTGGAAATCTGATAGAGTGAACTACTATTAGTCCTACTATTTTTTATAGAACATGTTCTTATTATCAATGCCCATGTTCTTTAAAAAAAAATAAAAATCAATGCCTTCAAATTTCCAGTATATATCCTTGACCAACTATACGTATTATATTCCATATTTTATTTTGGATTTTCTGGCACCAGTTGGCCAACTCCTACCTTATCCCATTTAATTATTGACCTTGCTTATACATTAGCTGGCAAAATCAAAGGCATCCATTGAACTCTCCAACATCAATGTTATATACATGGCATCTATAATTTATTTGAGATCTCAAGAATCTGGTAGCACTTCTCTATGCAATTTTGGGATATATATTAAAAGTTCAATTTTTGGGTAGATCATATTTGAAACGACTTTGGAAGCATTCAAATATAGAATATTTTATTCTTTCTAATAGAGACGTCAATTTTAAGAGATCTAAATGTACAACAATGTGTAAAATCTGATTGCGCTTCTCCTTCCTTTTAAATCGTACCTGTGAAGTTGAGCCTGTTACAGTCTACTGGCTGCCTCGAGATAAAAGTTTAGTGAATTGACCCACTTGTCCTTGTAAAAAATTAAAAAAGAAAACTTTGAATTGTTCTACCAGTAATGACAAATATATTTTCCATTGATGGTTTTTCAATTGTTGAATTATTAATCCACCCTATTAAAGAAAGGGTTTATGAGTTCCCACATGAATCATACTTGCAAACGCGTACAAATTGGTCTATCAATGCATGTAATACTATATGATCACAATGCAACTTTATAATATAATGTTCAATTATATAAACTAATTAATCAGAACAGCCTCGCAATGACAGAAAGGCCATCCTCATACTTTATTACTGCCATTCCCACATGATTTCTCTCTTATCCCCGCATCTTCTCAGTTCTCAGATATCTGATCTCTCGAATGGCCTTTTCTCTCCCAAACACCCAACCTCTTTCCTTCCCTAAAACATCTAATCCTTCCCTTCTATCAGAAAATTCGTTTCCGAGCTCATTACAACGACAACAATACCCAGTTTCACGGGGTCTACAGAGATTTAGACGTAGGCAGTCTTACTCTTGCAAGTACTTGTTCCCAAGCTCATTAGCGACCCAAAAGTACCCTTCTCGATGGCAGGAAATCGGAGTTTCCGCTTCAAAGAAACTACCAATAACGAATGTTGCGTCGAGATCAACGACCGATTCATCGGCATCGTCGATGATTGAGAGGTTGATGAGGGGAGAAAGGGATGATGGAGGAGAAAAAGAGAAGCAAAATGAGGAAAAGAGGTTGGGTGATTGTTGGAGAGAGATTCATGGGGAGGATGATTGGGTTGGGCTACTTGACCCGATGGATTCTTTACTAAGGGCCGAGTTGATCCGATATGGGGAAATGGCCCAGGCCTGCTATGATGGCTTTGATTTTGATAGATACTCAAAGTACTGTGGAAGTTGCAGGTATCCAAGAAATAAGTTCTTCATGGGCCTAGAAATGGAGGCCCATGGGTATGACGTGACCCGGTACTTGTATGCAGCGTCGAATATTAACCTGCCCAACTTCTTCAGGCAATCCAAGTGGCCCAAGGTCTGGTCCAAGCACGCTAATTGGATCGGGTACGTGGCCGTGTCCAATGACGAGATGTCCAACCAATTGGGCCGCAGGGACATCAATATTTCTTGGAGGGGCACCGTGACCCGGCTGGAGTGGATCCATGACTTGATGGACTTCCTGAGGCCGTTATCTTCGGAGCGTATCCCGTGCCCTGACCCGACTGTCAAGGTTGAATCCGGATTCATGGACCTCTATACCGACAAGGTCCCAGACTGTCGGTACAGTCGGTTCTCAGTCCGGGAGCAGATACTCTCAGAAGTCAAACACCTAATGGAAAGGTACCAGGATGAAGAGGTCAGCATAACCATAACAGGTCATAGTTTAGGCAGTGCCCTAGCCATATTGTGTGCCTACGACATAGCCGAGACCGGCCTTCATATGAGTCATGATGGCCGGGACGTGCCGGTATGCGTGTTCTCGTTCTCCGGCCCACGAGTCGGGAACGTGAGGTTCAAGGAGAGGTTGGAAGGGCTAGGGGTGAAGGTGCTTAGGGTGGTGAATGTGCATGATGTAGTGCCTAAAACCCCAGGATTAGTGTTTAATGAACGTGTTCCCTCCGGCTTAATGAAAATGGCCAAGGGGCTGCCATGGAGTTACAGTCATGTGGGTGTGGAGTTGGCTTTGGATCACAAGAATTCTCCATTTCTCAAGGATACAACTGACCCAGTTTGTGCCCATGATTTGGAGGCTCACTTGCATCTGCTTGATGGGTTAGTATTTTAATTCCTCCCTTATGTGTAATTATGAGCACTGGATAACGGCTTGTTTTGGGTTGATCCATTTAATAAACGGGTCAATTTCGTATTAGTCTTCCAAATAGTTTAGATTTATTCAAAATTGAAAAATAACAGATTTTCAAACTAAACAGTCAAATTGTGTTGATTTCGGATCGAAATTGGTTCGTGTTAGGTTCGAGTTTCTCTCAGTAACTTCAAGTCGGGTTCAGATTGGATTATCGTGTCGGGTCAGACTTTCCCAACTCTAGTAATTACCTCCAAATCTGTGTTTTTTAATTTATAAGCCATAAAAAGCTGAAATTGATGACAATAAAAATTAGAACAAAATAAAGTAGTTTATTTTCTTGTGTTTAAATTAGATTAGTTTTGAATTGCAGGTACCATGGGAAGGGGAGAAGATTTCAGCTAGCAAGTGGAAGAGACATAGCATTAGTGAATAAAGCATGTGATTTCTTGAAGGATCACTACCAAATACCTCCTGGTTGGAGGCAAGATCACAACAAGGGAATGATCAGGAGCGAGGATGGCCGTTGGATCCAGGCTGAGCGCCCTGTCCTTGATGATCATCCCAATTATATCCGTGATCATCTTAGACAACTAGGTCTTGCTCATTGATAATAATAATGATTCTAAAAATGCGAGAATGATCTCTTCTCATTAGAGTACGTAGATTTTTCAATGTTCTAGTCATATTTACAAAGGATTGACATGTAATTTTGTGTACATATGAAATGCGCCATCCTTCATCAAGGCTGAGTACTGCACACATATCGTTGTTACTCAAATCGTTAATAATATGTGGTATCCTATGGAATCGTAATATGATATGATAATTTGTTGTACTGTTAGAAGTGGACGGTTGCATGAGCAATCGTAGTACTCCATTTTTTGGATGTTCCTAAGGAATAAAATTAAAAGATGAACTAATTTATGTGTATGTTTATGTCTGTTTTTTTTTTTCCCATCAAATGATTCAACGGACTCGGAATGCTAGCAAAACAAGGAACACATATTAAAATAGATTCATTATTATCTTGCAAGATAATCAAATCTGAGAATCCTATTAACTCTTTAATTTTTGCAAGAAAGGTAAGAAAAACAATTTAGGACGCTCTTTTCTCAAGGGTTCGTTATAAATTATCCTCCCTAAGGATACAACAGAGGTCCCTATGAGGAACCATAGACTATACAATTGTAGAATGAATAGTTAACCCAAATTTAGCCAGCCAGTCGGCTGCCCTATTTTCCTTCCTAAAAATGTGGCTGATTTTTACATTGGTAAACTTAGTTAAAAAAATAGTAATATCATGAACTAGCAGTTGAATTTCCCAGGGAGTATGAATTTTCCCTTGCACTACTTGGATAAGGATACTATTATCTCCTTTAATTTGAATGTCTGAGAATCCTGCTTGTGCGGCTGCTTGAATCCCATTACGCATTGCGGTGGCTTCGGCGACTAGGACTGAGGCTGCTCTTAAGTGAAATGTTGCCGCTTGGATGAAGCCTCCTTTCCAATTACGGATGATGAATATGCCTGCTGCTCCCTGCGAACTCTTGGATCTGTCGAAGTTGAGTTTGACAAATCCTCCGTTAGGCTTTGTCCAGGAGATCCACCTGATCTTCTTACGGCTGTGGTTTGGGGTAGGTGATGAGAGTGGAAAAAGGATGGTTGAAAATTTGTGTCTTATACGCCATTCTGCGGTTGCACGCTTTGCTCGAAGAAGAGTTACGTTCGGATTAGCAGATTCATTACGGAAAATTATGTTATTCCGGGTTTTCCAAATACTCCAAGGAAGTGCGACAATTCTATCCAATTTAGTGGTACCTATAGACTGCTTAATAAAAGACAGTCAGTTCGGTAGTGTTAAGGGAGACAGGATAGTGGCGTCGACTGTGACCTAGTTATGATCATGTGCTAATTGTCATATCACTTTGGCATTGGGGCACCGTAGAAAGAGATGCTCATCGTCCTCTATTGTAGTATTACAATGAGGGTAGAGAGGATCAATATCCAATCGCCTAGCCAACAAATTACCCCGAGTGGGTAATGGCGTATGATATAATTGCCATAAGAAGATTTTTAATTTAGGCATAATGTCAAGTTTCCGTATCCAGCTGAATTCCCATTATGGTGATTTCCGCAAATCGAGGCCATGGGCCGCCGCAGATTTTGTGGAAAAATCGCGACTACCAGAAAGGCCCCAACAGATGGAATCAGGGATGGGGTTAGACGGAATTGGTATTGCCAAAATTGTCTGAAGGCAATGTGAGTTAACCAATTGCTGTAGTTTAGCTAAATCCCATGTCTTATTTGGAAGAATAATGAAGAGAGAAAACAAGCAAAAAACAATGTTTTGGTGAATATTGTTTCTCTGCCTCAATTCAACGTAAAGCCTAGCCTTTTATACAAGAAGAAGGCAATCAGCCACCGTAGTTTTGCAAGACAATGACAATTTTAGTTAGTCTAAAAATACTTAACAAATATGAGAACCTAATAATAGGAAACTATATTACCAAACTTGTATACAAAATATATACGCTATCACTCCCCCTCAAGTTGGAGCATGAAGATCAACCATGCCCAACTTGCCCTTGAGATGATGAAATTGTGTACTCCCGAGAGCCTTGGTGAAGAGGTCAGCTGGTTGCTGCTTAGAACCAATGTGAGAGAGCTGGAGCATGCCTGCTGCGAGTTTTTCGCGGACAAAATGACAGTCGATTTCAATATGTTTGGTGCGTTCGTGAAAAACTGGATTGTTAGCGATGTGGAGGGCTGCCTGACTGTCACAGTAGAGACGAATAGGCCTGTTGTGAAACACACCCAAAGAGGTGAGGAAAAGCTTGATCCAGACAAGCTCACTAACAGCAAAAGCCATTGAACGATATTCTGCCTCCGCAGAAGAACGGGACACGGTAGTTTGCTTCTTAGTCTTCCAAGATATTGGAGAGCCCCCAAGCATGATAAAATATCCAGTTAAAGACCTCCGGGAAATGGGGCATGCTCCCCAATCTGAGTCACAAAAACCAACTAGCTGCAAGTCATTGCCCGTAGGTAGTAAAATACCCTGTCCTGGGCTTCCTTTCAAATAACGAACGACTCGAGTTGCTGCTTCCAGGTGCTCGACTCGCGGAGCTTGCATGAACTGCGATAAAACATGGACGGCATAAGTAAGATCGGGTCGAGTGATAGTAAGATAAATCAAACGTCCCACAAGACGCCTGTATCTGGTAGGATCATCTAACAATTTTCCCATAGCGAGCGCTAGCCTGTGATTTTCTTCCATTGGAACTGAGGCAGGCTTGGCTCCTGTAAGACCACATTCATCAATAATTTCCAGAGCATACTTGCGTTGACAGAGGTATAATCCTTGAGGGTCCCGGGCCACTTCAATGCCAAGAAAATATTTCAAAGGACCAAGATCTTTTATGCTGAAGCATTTGTGTAAGTATGCTTTGAACTGTTGGCATGCGTGACTGTCATTGCCTGTAAGGACAATATCATCCACATAGACCAAGAGAGCCATGAAAATATCACCTTGTCGATAGGTGAACAGGGAATAATCAGCATAAGATTTAACAAAACCGTATTCACATAATTTGGAAGAGAGTTTTGCAAACCATTGTCGTGGAGCCTGTCGCAGTCCATATAGCGATTTTTTTAGCTTGCATACTTTGTTAGATCCAATGCTATGAAAACCAGGAGGTAGCTTCATGTATACCTCCTCATCAAGGTCCCCATGAAGAAAAGCATTATTAACATCTAATTGATGCAACTCCCAGCCTTTTGCAACTGCTACAGATAAGAAACATCGAACACTAGTCATTTTGGCGACTGGAGCAAAAGTTTCATTATAATCGATACCTTCAACTTGATGATCACCACGAATAACCAAGCGTGCCTTGTAACGTTGAATGGTACCGTCAGAGGTGTATTTCACACGATATACCCATTTGCAGCCTATTGGTTTCTTCCCGGGTGGTAGGTCAACAATTTCCCAAGTCCCGGTTTTTTCTAAGGCATCTATCTCTTCGCGCATGGCATCCCTCCATTTTGCATTTCGGACTGCCTCATGATAGAATTGCGGTTCCTGAATCTTCATAATAGCAGCTAGAAGCTTTTGGTGGGTAAGAGAAAAATTTGTACATGTAACATAATTTTGCAAGGGGTAACGCGTACCTGAGGATCCCTTTTGAGATGAGGTTGCATGCGAGACGGGGTTCGTGACGTGAGCGCTGTAACACACATAATCATTTAACCGGACCGGTGGACGTCTACTTCGCTGTTCACGCCCAACCATGGGCTCAACTTGAATGGGCTGTTCGCCATCATTGATCTCAACTGGACTAGTAGACTGGGCTGGTAAGCCGGGCGGGCATGAGCTGCCGGGCTGCTGCGTGATAATGGGCTCGCATGATGTTGTCGTGAACTCGTGGGACTGGGCTGTTGCCTGCGAATTCATTGGCCTGCCAGGAGAGCTCCCCCTGGCATCCAACATTGATGGACTATTTTTATGGGGGCTACCTTCCAAGCCTGCATCCCCCATTCCTAAATCATGCCCCATTTCTAAATGATCAAAAACATCCAAGTTTCTTCGGTCCCTTAGATCACGCTGGTTTTCTAAATTTGTGGTACCGTGGTCATTTTTCACAAAAGGAAAAATCTCTTCAAAGAAAACCACATCACGACTCTCCAAATATTCATGATTTTCTAAATCATATAATTTCCAACCTTTTTTTCCAAAAGGGTAACCGACAAAAATGCACCTTCGACTTCTGGAAGAGAACTTGTCTTTTCCCTTGACTTTATTTAAGGCAAAACACAAACACCCAAAGACCTTAATATTATCATAGGAGGGTTTTTTGTCAAAAATAATTTCGTAGGGCGTTTTTCCTCCTAATAATTTGCTAGGTGTTCTATTAATTAGATGAGCTGCAGTCAAAATACACTCACCCCAAAATTTCAAGGGTAAATTAGCTTGAAACCGAAGTGCCCTTGCAACATTCAATAGGTGTCTGTGCTTTCTTTCTACTCTCCCGTTTTGCTGAGGAGTATCCACACAACTCGTTTGATGCAGAATGCCTGTTTCTAAATAGTACATTTTCATGGAACCTGATGCAAACTCAAGACCATTATCTGTACGCACAATCTTCACAACTTTATTGAACTGAGTCTTTACCAACGTCACAAATCCCTTCAATAACTTTTCTGTCTCATTTTTCTCTTTCATAAGGTACACCCAAACACTTCTACTAAAATCATCAACTAGAGTTAAAAAATAATGTGCACCACACGAAGAGGGTACTCTATAAGGTCCCCAAATGTCACAGTGAATGATATCAAACAATTCCTTTGCTTTATTGTCACTAACAGAAAAATGAGTACGGGATTGCTTTGCACGAAAACACACTTCACACACATTATTATTCCAATCATCACTACCAGAATAATTTAACGACTTTAATAAAATAGAAACGACTTCTCTTGATGGGTGACCCATGCGTTGATGCCATAAATGCCCATTTTGAACAGCATATGCGTGCATCTTCTTTACCTGCATCTCCTTATAGTGGTAAACCCCGTCTCGTTGCTCACCCATACCAATCGGAATCCTCGTAGTACGGTCCTGCAAAATACAATAGTTCTCGTCAAACGTCACATAGCAATTTAACTCTTTGCAAAGTCTCCATACCGACATAAGATTGCACTTTAACCGTGGTACAACAAGCACTTTGCTCAACTTTAATTTTTCACCAAGTCTCACAATTCCTTCTTTATTAGTCCAGACTTGTTCTCCATTGGGTAAGTCAATTACTACTGGATTTATATTTTGAGAATCATTGACCAAGCTCATGTCCCCTGTCATATGTGACGTCGCGCCACTATCAATGAGCCATGGAGGCTTACCTGAAAGTCTTTCATGGTCACTCTTTGGTGTATCAATGAGTGCCATGAGCCGTTGTACCTGTTCGCCTGTGAGTCCAGGAATACTTACAGCTTGCGCCTGATTATTTTGTTTTGTCTCTGCTTCGCTCAGTTCATGTGTGGCTGTGACGGCATAAGCTCCTTCACGTCCACCGCTTCTGCCTCGGCTAGAACCATGTCTTCCACCACGTTGAGCTCTTCCTCCTCGACCTCCTCTTCCTCTTCCACGGCTGACCCACCCAGCTGGGTACCCAACAATTTCGTAGCAGTTACTGTCTTCATGTCCAAGTCTCCCACAATGCTTGCAGGTGGGGCGCTCTGTCGGGATCTGACTCTTCGCATTCACGGCAAAGGCAGCAGCTGCTTCACCTTTCATCTCTCGACTATTAACCACGTCCTTGTGGTGTTCTTCTTGACGAACTATGTTAAACATTTTGTCAAGTGAGGGAAGCGGCTCCATGGCCAATATCTGCCCACGAAGTACACCATACTTTTCATCATCGAGACCCATCAGAAATTGATGGGCCTTTTCTAGCTCTGCCGCTTGAACTAATTTTTCTCCGAGCTTGCATTCACACTTCCCACAGGTGCAAAAATATTGTGGAACCTTGGCTTCCAATTCGTTCCAAAATCCTACCATCTTTGCATAGTATTCGACCACGCTCATAGACCCTTGCTTGCAATTTGCTACTTTGGACTTCAAGTCATGTATCTTTGGAATGTCAGACACCCCATATCGCTTCTTCAAATCGTCCCACATCGCCTTCGCTGTGTTAGCATAGGCTATGCTGGGTCGAATTTTCGAATCAATGACATTTAAGAGCCACGAGCAGATGGTAGAGTTCACCATCTCCCAGGCATCCACCTCGGACTGATCGGCGCCGGTTGCTACTGTGGGCTCTCCTATTTTTCCATTGATGAATCCCAATTTGTTTTTGGATCGAAGGGCTGTAGTGACAGCCTTCTCCCATAGATCATAATTGTTTCCATCGAAGATTACAGTAGTTATCAAGCTCCCTGATCCTTCTGACGGATGGACAAAGTAGGGTGATGTGGGTGTAATTACAAGAGGAGTACGCCTGGTTACCTTCTCCTTCTTTGAATCCTCGTCGTCACTCATGATTTGTTAATGGAGGCACAACCTCGCTCTGATACCATGAAGAGAGAAAACAAGCAAAAAACAATGTTTTGGTGAATATTGTTTCTCTGCCTCAATTCAACGTAAAGCCTAGCCTTTTATACAAGAAGAAGGCAATCAGCCACCGTAGTTTTGCAAGACAATGACAATTTTAGTTAGTCTAAAAATACTTAACAAATATGAGAACCTAATAATAGGAAACTATATTACCAAACTTGTATACAAAATATATACGCTATCAAATAAAGTGTGAAACTTTAAGGGACGTGTCAATGGCAGTGGTATCTGAAGAGCCCATAAGGTCTGTAAGACAACAGTTATCACACTAGCTGTCCAACCAGAAATTGATGTTAGTACCATCACCAGCTACCCACCGTAGTCCTTTACGGAATTGGTGCCGGTTCCGCATGATACACTTCCATGCCCACGAGTCAGCAGGACGAGGCTTAGCTGTAAAGAAAGTTTTGTCAATAGGATATGTGGCCACCATTTGTTCTGTCCAGAGACAATCTTGATGCAAAAGTTTCTAAGTTAGCTTACTTAAAAATGCACTGTTAACCGTCTCTGTCTTTCTAAGTCCAAGGCCTCCCAAATATTTTGGCCTACATACTTTATTCCAAGCTACCATTGGAAGCCCTTTGTGTGTGTCGGATTTCTGCCAGAAAAAGTTACCACTAATCTGGTCAATTTTCCTACTAGTTGAAGACGGTAACTGGAAACACTGTATGGTATGTGCAGGCATGGTTTTAAGATTTGTTTGAATTAGTGCTACTCGGCCTGCCTTGGAAACATTCCTAGATTTCCACGTTTGAAGCTTGGCGGCCGTTTTGTTGACTAGATCAGCAAACGTATCAGTCTTTGGCCGTCCTTTAAAAACGGGACAGCCCAGGTACTTACCCAAACTATCGTGATACTTAATATTAAATATGGAGGAAACAATTCGTCTAGTTTGGGAGGTAGCATTTTTTGAGAACAAAAGAGCGGATTTCTAAAAATTAATAAGTTGGCCTGAATTGCTACAGAAAGAAGCGAGAATCTCGCTAAGCTTCTGACATGTCTCAAGATTTGTTTGACAGAAAAGATGGTTGTCACCTGCAAATAAAAGACATGGTAGTTTAGTTGCACGGGGTGTAATTTTGACCCCAAGTCCACTTTTGCTTGTAGAAGTTTCCTGATGAAGTAGCCTTGTCAACACTTCCATACAAATAAGAAAAAGATATGGTGATAACGGATCCCCTTGCCTCAATCCCCTAGTAGGGAAAAAAAATCGGAGACCTCGTCATTCACAATAACTGAATAGGACACCGTTGTCATGCATTGTTTGATCCAATTAATCCATTGGTCATGGAAACCTAGCTTGTGCAGGCTTTCGAACAGAAAATTCCACTCAATTCGGTCATAAGTCTTTTCCATATCAAGTTTGAGGGTTACCTAGGATTTCTTTCCTTTCATATTGTTTAATTTGTTGATGACCTCTTGGGCTAGTAGAATGTTGTCATGAATCGAACGATTTGGCACAAAGGCACTTTGGGTAGGATCAATGAGGTTCACTAGTAACAGTCGCATGCGATTAACTAGAATTTTGGCGATGATCTTATAGATCGTGTTACACAAGCTAATTGGTCGAAATTGCGCTATCGTGGTTGGGTTAGCCACTTTAGGAATTAGCGTTATTAGCATGTGATTAAGTTGCTTTAAGAGTTTTCCGTCTTGAAAGAATGACTTGACTGCTGAACACACATCCATCTGGATAGTCGGCCAATGATCTTGAAAGAATGCTGCTCCAAAGCCATCGGAACCAGGTGCTTTGAATTTATCCAATTGAAATACAGCCTCTTTGATCTCGAAATCTTCAACAGGTTTAATTAAGTTTTCATTCTCTACCTCTGATACACGAGTAGGGAGGTCCACCCTGATGGGAGAGGGGCCTTGTGCAGATTTGAATCGTAACTTAAAGTCATTAACAAATACATGTTGAAGTTGCACAAGGTCGTCAATCCAGACCTCGGAGGAGTCTTTAATTCTAATAATTGCAGAGCGCGGCTTTCTGGCTTTCATGGTTTGATGGAAATAACGGGTATTCCGGTCACCATTAACTAACCAATCTTTGCGTGCTAACGCGCCCCAATACTTTTGATTAAATAAATGCATTTTCTCGCGCTACTTAATGAGCCTATAATGCCAGTTATTTAGCCGAGCGTTAAGAGGTTGAGCGACAAGTTTTTGTTTAACATGAAGCAACTTATCAGCATTACGTTGAAGTTTATGCTTAAAGTTGTCAAAGGTACTTTTACTCCACGATTTAAGTTCAAGTTTAACCTTTTTCAATTTGTGGGCGAGCCGATACATGGACGTGCCAGGAATAGATAATTTCCAGTTTCTTTTCACGATAAAATGTATCTCCTGATATTGGGCCCAAGAATATTGATATCGGAAAGTGGTACCCTTCCTTGGCGGGTGAATTGGCTCAGTATCAAGGTAGACATAAGAATGGTCCAAACAGGTGAACGGGCTGTTGGTCACACAATAATTCGAAAACAGCTGGAGACAGTCCTCCCGAAGAATGACTCTATCAAGTTTTTCATAAATGAGCTGTCCATATATAAATTTTTTCCATGTAAAATCCCTCCTTTGAACATTAGCATCATGTGCTTTACAAGGGGACAAGAAGTTGTTGAGCCTGTACAATTTGGAGGCACTCAACGGTACACCCCCAATTTTTTCAAAGACATGTAGCATTTCGTTAAAATCACCTAAAACACACCATGGAAGATGAAAAATGTCGTTGAGGCTCATTAGATGATTCCAAAAGTCATTTTTTTGGTGAGTTTGAGCCGGTCCATAAACTACGGTGACAATACACTGTTTGTTCGTTCTTTTTTCAAGGATTGAACAATGAACGACATGATGATCCTTAGCGAGGACATTGACAACAACGTTATTATCTTTCCACAAAAGCCATATACCCCAGTATGGTTATGAGATAAAACGAAATCAAAGTGATGGTATCCTAGAGTTCGGATAATACGCTGAGTATTTCGTTCGTTGGCATGGTCTCAGTTAAGATCAATATATCAGGGTCAATAGTTCGAATAATGAACCCAATCTCGGGTTAAAGCTGAGCCTTTTTGGCTCCTTGAACATTCCATATAATAATTTTCATTAAATGAGAAGGATGATGAGACTTAAGTTCAATGAGGGGTCCTGCGCTTGGCGACTTACAAAGGGACTCATGGTCCTAGTACTTGCGTGGACATGACTACCAGCAAGTAGAGCAGAAGAAGCCCAAGTAACGCTCATGACAAAACTTTCAGCGCCACTGGGCAATCGTGAAGGATACAACCATGCATAGTGACTAGTGCTTAAGAGCATACATAATAGAGTTCGGTTGATCCAATGGATCGGTCGGAAATATGGTCTTGGGAAAAAGCATAATTGCTTTGTTGCTCTCACCAGTGCATGCAAAGCAAATAAATTTTTCAAGGACACCTACAACAAAGTAAACAATACAGATACAACATAGAGTCTACTTCGAACAGGACTTCGAACAGGACGCCAATCCACAATACAACCATACATTTGCAACAAATAAAAAAGGATCATCACTGTGACAATGTCATCTCTCACAGGGCCTCCTTGGCGTGCTCCTAGTTTAGTCATGAGCCCTCCTGGGTTGGGTATAGTCCTTTTGCAGCGAAATAAGGTGGTCTTCCTTCGAATAAAATCCCTGAAAATCTGTCCAGCCCCATGTGCTAGCTCCATGACTCTGTAGCCGTGCGAAGGTAGCCGGTGAAAATCCGGGGCTGAGGTAGAGTTTTCGAACACAGTATAACTGTATAAGCCCTAACCCAGAGTTCAAATGCATAATTCATATAAATATTCAAGCCCCAATCATGTAGGACAAAATTCCCAAACAAAGCTGTAACAACAGATTCACAAAAAGAAAAGCCTTGAGGCCACCGATTCACATACATCCAACCCATTGAAATCACAAATCAAAACCAACTCACCGAACATTGGTTAGAAACTTTCAGTAGTGCTTTGACAAAGAGAAAACCGGTGCAAAACAGTCCCAAACAGGCAAGATCGTGCGTAATTATCAAACATTTAGTTGTCAATTGAATATCCAGGTACCCAAAGGGAGTTAGCAGAGACATGAATCGAAGGCTGCAGATAAAAGGATAGAACCTTGCAAGCTCAAAGGATAGCAAGCAAACCAAGTACTCCGAGAACGAAATACTCACCTGAGGTCCATCAGAGTAGCCATGTTGGGGAAGCTCGGGGCTGACCCGAATCCGGCTAGTGGCAAAGGAAAGCAAATTTGACAGTAAAATGGACGGATTTTTCCCCCCTTCAGTTCGACTTTGACGCTTACAATGGCCCCGGAATCAGCATCAATTTCATCAACATCAGAAGCTGCTTCTGGGTCGGGTTAAGGATGAGATTCAGCCTCAGAATCAGGGGCAGCTTGAGCTTCTGGGTCCGAATCTGAGGAAGAAGAAGAATCGGTGGAAGCACCCCCTCTCTCTCCATGCTGTTGTGAAGTGGGGGCAGAAGAACAGTAGCAGACCAAAGAGAAGCAGGACGAGTGAGAGTAGCAGGAAGAACCACCAGGATCTGGTGGTTTCTTCATGGAAAGGGTATGGTAAATGTAGACCTGGGCTGGGTATACGCAGAGGGCAGTGGGAGAGAGTCAAGAATTCAAGGCCAAGGAAAGGGACCAGCGACCAACTCTCATGCTTTTCTCTCTCTAGAGTATTCACATACAACTTGTTAATTCTTTAATTGCGGAGATGGAAACTTTACTGAATTTAAACCTAAGATATCAATCATGCATTTTAAAGGATTTTTTAAGATACCTATTAAGACAAACACCTCTAGTTTCTTTGGTTTATCAAATATCAAATTTCTTAATATTGTAAAATTGTTTGTATTTTAGCATGCATTGGTAGGATTGAATGTCTTATGAGCACATGCAATGGGGGGGAAAAAAAACCTTGAAGTGCTCTACTATTTTTATTCAGGTATTTCGATAAATTAACATTATGGGAAACTAATTACATCAAGCAGCACCAGTGGTCTAGTGGTAGAATAGTACCCTGCCACGGTACAGACCCGGGTTCGATTCCCGGCTGGTGCAATCTTTTTTGGTTATGCTCGTATTTTTACAGGTCTTCTTGCTCTAAATCCCTGGGCAAGCAGTCTTTCCAGCTTAGTTAATTTTACACGAAAGTAGTAACTAAACTGGTGGAATAAGTGTGGCTTTAGTTCGTTTTTTCCTCATTGGATTTCTCGTACATATGTTCAAAACACCTCGCTCATACTTAACAGTACTTTTTTAGGTGAAATAGTCTTGCTAAAACAAGCTCATTAATATGATATAGATCTTTAATAAACTGCTGCTCCACAGTCTATCGAAAAGCTGACAAGATGATATATATATACACAACTAGGAATGCCATATTGATAACCTTTACTAGTAAGTCATAACGAAATCGATCAAAGAAGAAGAATCTAGTAGGTAGCAATTCAACAAGGCCAACAGGTAGCCTCACAACAAACATGATAGACTATAACCTCTTGTCATTTCTACATGATTGCACAAGCCAAATATCAAATTAAGATGGAATTCACAATAAAAGCACATTTGATGTGATCCAAGGGTGCTAGAGTCCTTAATTCAGAGGGACAATCCAGACTCCTCATCCTCCTCAAGAGAGGAAACATAGACAAAGTAGAGAGACCAAATGATACCAAAGATACCAAAAAGGATCCAACCAAGGAGGTTGTTGCTCAACCCAAATGGAAGGCCAGTCCCCTCAGTGCTCATTCTCTCGTCGACCAAAGCCAAGGCTGGGCTCGACATGGTGGCGGCCGCAGCCGCGGCTAGCAGGGAGGCACCCATGCCCTTGTTTGAGATCTTCTCTTGGGTTGATGGCTTCTCCTCCATGGAGCATGTTATCTTGCCCTTCTTTGTCATGGCTGGCAACCCTGGATCATAATTAATGAAATTACTAATTATATTGGTTACTCCGTTTAGCTAATTGTAGCAATATTCAGTGTGAATCTCATATTGGTACGATCCGAAATCTTAAACATAAGTACAAGATCTTTCCCTCTTCAAACAAACATAAATCATCCGCTAGCTTTATCTTGATGTCAAACTCAACTTTGACAACCTTTTGCCCTTCAAATTCGGGCTATTCCAATGAAAAAGTACGTGCTTATACCATCTCATATATGCAACAATTACTAATTAATCAAAAGGATTAAAAATTCAAGGATGCAGGGAATGAGCATAAGAAGTTGTTTATAAACTTCATAAAATCAATTGAAGTGATTATCGAGGTCCATATATTTACATAATGGCGTAAAGAGGTTCATCCGACTTGTTTATATTTGGTGGGTTTCCATGCTCCCTTGGTGGTTTTCGTGATGGTTTTATGTTCAGTCTCCCATTTCGTTTGTTGATTTGTTTGTACTCAAATTTGTATTTCAGTTTTAGCCTTTTTTTATGACTTATTAATAATAAAATAAAAAAGGATCACAAACTAAGAGGCGGCTTATTAACATTATTTTAAATGCCAAATTCCAACACTATCATAAAACAACTATATTTACAACCTTATTATAAGTCATATTTCATAATGAATCAGATGTATGCAATCTTAACCCATCTCTAAGACGATTGGGTAATTATTGATCAATCAATGCCTTTCTCATGGGACAATTAATTGAGAATGAAAATTGAACAAAAGCAAGAAAGAAAAAAAAAAAGAAAAGATCAAAGTTGGGGATGACTAACCAAGAACAGGTGAGGAAGAAACTCCAACCCTTCTAGGGTGCACGAGACCGGCACGTGCAACCAAAGATGCTGAAGAGCTAGCAGTAATGGTGGCCATTTTCTCTCTCTAGAATTGCTAGACCAAACTCAGCACTCACTGATCCACGGAGTGTTGTTGTCTGCTGATATGTGAACGTCTGTTTTTCAGGTTAATCAAACTAATATTTGATGCAAAAACAAAAAAAAGAAAAAAAAGTGGCTAGTTGAACCACACAACGTGGATAGATTAGTGACCCCAGTTTCATATCTTCTATCTTTAGAGGACCAACCACCTACTTCCACGTGTTACATCATCCATCCTTCTGTCCTACGTGGCTTTATTAGCTGTTTGGAGGACCAAAATAACTGGTTAGAACTCATCCTTGGATTTTGGGTGAGGCCTGTATAAGGTTTTTGCAATTAACTAGGAGTGGCATATTGGATGGAGGATCGATTTTAAATTTTGTATATAATAACTATTCAAATATTCTTTGTAAGAAATTATACAGGGTCGTGATAAGATTGGTCACTTTAAAGAATTTTATTTTTTTGAGTTTACAATGATTCAATGTATATCATAACGCTGAGATGATAACTCGTTACATCAAAGTATATTATTGCTTCTTAGATGAGTGAAAATAAAATAGTATTTAAAACTATAAAATTAAAGTAAAATTTATTACCATTGTATTAATTACCACTTATATTATTTTCGAGTAGCCAAAATTAATGTTTGTTAATGTGGGATTTAATGTAAACTTTCTTTTTTCTTTGACTTCATTTTTTGGGGGGGAGGGGGGTTGGCTTCAGCTTGGTTTGACCATGTAACTACATTTTTTTTATTAGTGTTCAATTGTTTGTAAGTCAAACTATATACTTGAATCTCTCTACACCTCTACCAATAGGATAAGAAAATAGGATTTTTTTTTTTTTTTTTTTTTTTTGGGTGGCAAGATGCCATTGTTTCGCGAAGCTTAAGAAAACAAGAACTCCGAATAACATAAGTGATAAGTTTTATTCCAAATTGAGGGCTAAAATGCTATAGTGTTAACACAAAAATCATTAAACATCAAATCTCAAAATAAATCAAACCTAACAGAATTCTTAGTACAAGTTATTACAAAAGCAGCCAAAACAGCCCAAAAAATTTTATGAGCAAATTCTAATTTCCTTTCTTCACTAGTTGTACTAAAAACCAGCTGAGAGCCTAAGATTTCTAAGAAATTTGTGGGCAGGAAAGTATCACTGCAAAAAACGGACTTGTCAATTTTACAATGAATTGAATCAAAGACAGAATGAATGAATCGCGCTGTTTCTTCAGTCACCAAACTTGGTGCCTGAAAACATGTGAAGATGCCAACAGATCGGTTGTTAGTATTGATAGCCAGCCAAAAATTCAGAATCCTCGCGTATTTGCAGACCGAATGAACCTCTTTGTAATCTTTATCCAAGAGAGACCGACTTTGCAGGGTCCTCAAGAATGAATTAACTAAAATCTCGAAGGTGACCAAAGAATGTTACCCATGAGAGATTACACTGTTGCAAGAGAGGGTGATCAAAGTCGATGTATTTGTTCCAGTAGCTTTGTACCTACTTATCCCGATATCCACCAAGGTTTCATGATTCCATCGTAATGTATAACGCCGCCTGTTTGATCTCCTCGGCCCTGAGTTGCGAATCATAACCCAGTCCTAGAAGATGCCATCCTTGTCTAAAGAAGTGTCTCATTATAGAATGTGGAATCCAACCTAAAGGCAAACTCCCTGCAGTCCACAGAGGCTTCCCATTACCCTGCAATCACATGCATAGGGGACAATCCAGACATCAGTATTCAGAGAATAACTTATGCTACATAACTAATTACGAAAAGAATTTTTTCAATTTTTTTAAATTTTTTTTTTGGAACCCGTTTAAATAAATTCAAGATTTTTGCTTGTTAGGGATAGCTGTGTACATTTGGTCTCGATAGACTTTTCTGGTTTAACAGTATCAACAGTGGGTAGTTCGTGGGTTTTGTAAACTAGCTTGCTCCTGAATTAATATGAGAAGCATATGGATTAACGAGACCCTGATGTGCCAACACCAAGCTGGCTTTTGTGATCTAATTTGCATCTGATTATCCACAAGCCAACGAATGCCATGGCAGCTTCTCAGAAATCAGAGATTATGCCAAGAGTTTCTTGAGCGAGATGACCTGATCATTAGGATAGGTTCAGGGGGAGACAGATGAGCGAGGGACAATGGAAAGAGGAGTAAGAAGAGAAAGAAAACCCAAGAGTGATGTGGTAATGTGGCATTGATTGGAAAAGCACCTATCAAAGATGAATTTTAGGGGCTGTTTGGTGAGAAGAAAAGGAATGGAACTTGAAACCTTTAGATTTCAAGTTCCTTGCCTTGTGTTTGGTGAGACCTTTTTGGGTATGGAACTTAAATCTGGAGGTTTCAAGTCCCTCCCAAAACCAAGGAACTTGAACCCTCCCTCACTTGGGGGGTTTCAAGTCCCCATCCCCAAAGGATCAACTTAATTTTTTTTTTTTAAAAAAAAAAAACTCAAACAATGATTTCTACCCATGGTTAAGTGTTCTTCGCAGATCCAGGGGAGGGGGGAGAGAGAGAAACATTGCTCCATAGCCAAGCATTGCTGCTTGTTGAACACCCTGCCGTCGAGGTTAATCCTGTCACTGCCACCGATGGAGGATCCTTGGTGGGTTGGAGTTGAGGATCGTTAAAGTGGTCAGACTTTGGGTTTTGGGGGGCAAACTTCTGGGTTTTGGAGGGAGCAAAACAAAGAAGATGGAGTCAGATTTTTGGGCTTTCCAGGAAGCAAGCAATGAAGATGGAGCAAAGAATGAAGATGAATTAGAATTCCAGATTATGGCAGGAGTAAAGAATGATAATAAGGGAGGAAGAGAAAGAAAGAGCTACTTTATGGGGAAGATGGATAGTTGGATGTAAAATTCATTCTGTTGGACGAAGTTGACAAATGAGTCCAAATTGAATTATAAAAGTTTTAATTTAATGGTCAATTTGGCATTCTCAATATTTGAGGCTTGATGTGAATTGGTACCCAACTACAGAACTTGATGATATTGCAGTTGGGTTTGATTTTTTTTTTTTTAATGGTAAATTATTAAAGAATTATTTAACAAAAAATAATAAAAATTAAACTAATAACTTATAATTGCATATAATATTTTAAAAATAAGAATAAGTTTGATTCTATTTCATAATACTCACCAAACAGTAAGGACTGGAAGTCTGGAACATGATTCCATTCCAGTTTTCATCAAACAACTGAGTTCAGGATTCAAGTTTCATATCCAACCCCCCAGAATTCAAGTCCTGATTCCATTCCATTCTACTTTTTCTCACCAAACATGCCCTTAATGTAACCATTTTGACATAATAAAATTGGTCGACCAAGGGGGAATTAGAGTAAAATGGTTAACTTAGCGGTGCAAATTTAACCCAAACAGAAGACCAAAAAGGAAAGGAGCACATACCATTAGTAGCAATCTGCGGTAGCTTGCTGTCAGATCTTTGTGCCTCCATTGGCTTAAATCAAACAAATTCATCCCGAATGCCCATGTGCATGCATTGGCATCGAGCTTTGTGGCCACCCATGGATCTGAGAAATTGATCAACATGTCCATCTGTCTATACGAAGACTCGTCTTTGTGGCAGGTCTTCACTGCACCATTAACTTTTCCCTTCATGTTGATCTTAAAGAGACCACTCAGATCTTTCTGAACCACCACGTCATGGTCAAGGAATAAGATCTTATTCAGCTGTGGAAACATTTTGGGTAAATCAAAGCGTTGGTGATTTAGAAGAGAGGAATGTCTTGGATCGATGGAACGTTGTTTCCCCAGTGACACATCATATGTCGTGGACAACCACACAAAATCTTTCACACTCAGGACATGGATAGTGGCTTCTCTGGGAGGATTTAACAAAAACCACATTGAAAATGCAGGGAAGTTTAGGGAATCTGTCACCACATGGAAGACAGACTTTCCCGGTTCCTGCAACCAGCACAATTATGAAATGACATTCTGATAAAATTTGGGAGCACATAAGATGCTCATTTTTTGTTTATGCAACACTGTTTCTGGTAAATGAGACAATACTTTTATCATTATCAATGCTAGATCATGCAAGATAAAATCATAAAACACAGTGACACCTGAATGTTACACCATTTAATCTAGAAATGTGAGCATATATCTCGATTGAACCATCCAATTCTCAGAGCCTATATAATTCAACAACAATAATCTAACGATAATTCCTTAATAAGGAGCAGCTACGATTTCTCCTCGGGTGTCCTCATTCGGGAACTCCATAACTGCAGATCCAAGGACCTTTCACTTTTTCATAAGGCACCTAATGATGCTGATCCATCTTTTTAACAAATGAACTAACCACTAAGGTGCAGAAATTTTCAGCCAAGAGGATCATAGATTCTGCCATTCTGTTGGCATTTGTTTCTAAATGTTTCATGATTGTCCACACGAACTCTATAAATTTTGCTCAATCAAGGAATCTAAACAGCTTAGATGGAACGATGATGGACTTTTATAAACGAGAGTCCTCAATCTGATTTTTGTCTTTTAAATAGAAGTTCATGAAAATGAAGATTTTCTGAAAGAAGAGAAATCCTTGTAACATAGATTAGATAAGTGGATTGAGAAAAACTCTGAGAACTTCTGCAGACATATAAGACACTCTCAAGTGATCATGTCCCTGATAATTCTCTATTGCTTATCATGCAGACTATATCCTCAACAGTGATTTGCCTGATCTGTTATGAAATGCTTGCAATACGCAATACTGCAATAGCATAACTGCTCGATCCATACTTCTGAGCAACCTTATCCTCTTAATATGAAACATAAATCTTCTGAGAACACCATACCCCTATTTCAGAGAAAAGACCACAGATTTTGGAAGGTTCCTAAATAGAACGATACCTAAATACGCCACCTTATATGATATATATGTCTTAATTATTACTTGGTCTCTGCAGTCTGTTCAGCAGTAGAAAACTCAATTCATCATAAGAATACAACAACCTACCAGATTGGATTTCATTGAAACTGGGTCTTGAGAGATGAAGATGTAGGCAGCTTTAGCCTTGCAAATAGACAGGATGTCTCCTAGAGACTCAAAAATTCTGGGGAAAAGAGATTTTCTACATTTGATCACTTCTTGGTAACATAGAATCAGAAAAGTGATGCCTGATAGTGGGATGATTTTGTGTTTTCCCCCTTTTTTTGCTTTTTAAAGGTTGAACCCGAACTTCAAGATCAAACCCTCAAAGTACCACTCCATCACTTCCATAATATGGAGAGGATAACGTACATACATAATAGAAAAACTATTCACAAGGCTGCCCCCACGGCCCTATCCCATCTCTCTTTAAGTTTCGCCATTATTGATAACCCTGAATTATCTTAATCATCATCCAAAGAATACAAGTCTAATTCATTTGAGTAATTAAGCAGCTCACTCTGAAAAACCCTGAAGGAATGAGTGAATGCATTAAGAGCAAACATGCAATTGATGCACATATAAGAAAACCTTGACAAATTAAGACCCCATCATGGCAAGGATAGGTTAACACATGCTCACGCAGGGACACACGAGCAGATAAATGAATTCAAGTAAGGACAGGAATTTTCTTCCAAGAGAGGAAAGTCACATGAAAAAGGAACATACACAACATATGCACATATTGACTAATGGGCCCTATCCTCTTAAAATCAAAAGATGTTGAACTGTGAATTCATGAAAGCTAAAAGACGTAAATTTTCTAGAATGCAGAAGTAAATAACAAATAGGCCAGATATTTTCTTTAAATGTGCCCTATAGTTTCCTCTAGAAATTTTTCGTCAGTTCTCAAGGACGTTACCGCACAAATTGCCTAGAAAAAGGTCACTAAGTTACGTGGTAAACCAAGTTATAGGAGAAGGAAAATGAAACATAGGGCAATTACCTTAGTATTCGATACTGTGGAATTCACAACAACTGCAGCTGCCAGGACATTGTCAGAGAAAACAGCATAGTGAAGAAGATCTGGGTTGTAAATATTCTGTTGATTGGGAAATACTTGTTGCTCAGGTTCAAGTGTAAAGTAGTCTGCGGTGAGCCTCATAGAAAGACAATGAAGGCCTTTCGGCGTTGTCCTTCCAACAAGCTCAGTAAGACGTGTTGCCTGGTTTCTCTGCAACTGAGCCTGGTTCTCGGCATTATTCGCCATAGAACGCAAGCTGTTAACCATCTCGTTGCAGTCTGAATATGCACGATTAGCTTTTGACAAGGTGCGCTCCATGCTTCTCGTTTTTTGCGAAGCACTGCATGTATAAAAATTTTGAATCAATATGCATTCCCATGAACATGTTACTGCCACATCCAGGATGTGACTCCGTACTAGAAAGCAAGCCACATGCGTAATAAGGATCAAGGAATTACAGTGCATTATCCCACAGTAGAAAATAGAACTAGTTATCTATCATGCAAGAAACTACAATTTATCTATCACACATTCGTATTCTACACTGGTCCAGATACAGATATATATAACAAAAAGGAGAGGGATCCGCAAAGATGGTTGGAAGAAAGCAGCTTTCCTTTAGGAATGTACGACAGATCCAGATGGCCAGATGTATTACCGTCTTGATAAGTCTGAATCTTTCCTGGCTCGACTCAGTGCTCGTTCCACTTCTTTTATACGTAACCTCAGTTCTCTCACTAAGTGCGAATTGCCAGCAGAAGTTGCAAAACTCAAGTATGCCTTGGCTCTAATTACTTGATCTTTCATTCGCCGCACCTTATCATCTCTAACCCTCTGTGAATCTTGAACATGTGGAACCATTGGGACACTAGTAGCTTGAACTCCATGATCATGTTGACTAGAACTTTGATTTGAGTGACCCTGCTGTAAGCACAGATATACAAATATAAGAAAGTGATACAAGGAGAGGAGATATAGTCTATAAATTAGAATTTTTGTATTTTGCATTCCTGTTTGAATGAGGTCACTAATAAAAGAACATGGAATGGATTCTGAAACCAGTCCTGAAGGCTGACAGCATGTCCGACCTATTCAACATATTTCATACCTTTCAGCGACTGTGAAGAAACAGTCACTACTTGTACATGGGCTGAACTACTCTCCACTCCAAATCTCCAACCTCACAAGTACTCTTAAGCACAGTGGCCATCCCTACCATAAGTTCCAATCATGAGGACAAGGAAAATGAAATCAAATGCCTCTCCAAGGTGTTTGGATATACCAATAGTACTCGTTCCAATTGCTCAAAGAAAGATTAGTAATTTTTCCTAAATGCGTCAATATTCAACAGTACATGAAAGCATCATCCTCTCCCTAACATAAGGGATTAGATTGAGCTCGATTTCAGTCTAGAGGCTCAATAGGTCAAGGGGTGACTAGCACAAGAAATTCAACTACTTGCAGAATTGGCCTAAATCTATCTATCTGCATTTAGGAAGTCACTGTCCTGGGAACTCTGACAAGATGTTTCATCTTAATCACCACTTGTGACACTGGCCCGGAGACTTTTGAATAGACAGATTTAATAAACTACCATCAACAGCAATTTTCGACTCTTCAATCTTCATGGCTAATGGCCCTTATACAAAGAAGCACATAAGAAGGTAACCCCGGTGTTACTTCCAACTAATGTATTTCAATTTTTTTATTTAAAAAAAGCTAGATTATGCTAATACATCGGCAAGTACCTTTCAGCTATTTTAATTTTTAAACAACAATTGATATGCCCATATATTAAATTCAAAAAAGCATTATGAAATCAAAATCTGAATGCAGAGATTGAATCATTTTGCTGCTCAGACAAGTTATATACCTGGAGTTTTCTAGGTGAACGCTCTTCCCTTGGTTGAGTTGGCTTGGTCTCTCCTTCTCTGCCAAGCTCAGTTGCTAAGGGAAAAAAAAAACAGCTACAATATCAGATAGCATGCCTTAAAGTCAAGGCTTCGACATAAATCTGTTGAAGCATTGAGCACAACACAATCAAGTGATACTAACCTCTCCTCTCTGAACCCCTGCTGCTACCTGCTCTGGATTCCTTGGAATTTGAATGTCCATCCTCATTCTGACTAAATTTAACTAGAGAGTAATTCTGATCTCTGTACACTTCTAGGTTAGGCTCTTTGACACCCTCACTACCTTCCTAGTTTTTGCCCAAGAAAATCAAATTATAAACAAAACTACTGAATGAAACTCAATTCCAAGCACCATGGTAAAATCAAATTAAGTACCTGTCCAACTGCTTCAAGTGGTAATACATCAGCCCTATATTTCTGCATTCAAGATTCAAAATTAAGAACTACATTTGACCTTTACAACCCGCCAAAATTAAGAAGAGTAGAATTGAAGATAGAGAAACAGAGGAGATTCTTACAATAGTAGGTAAATCATCAATAAACTCTTTCCTTCCTGATCCAAATTCATGTAATTATCAGATTGAACGCATTGAAGAATACCAACAAAAAATCAAACAAGATCAATGGAGAGTGCATTACCTTCGGAAGTAAAATTCTGGAGTTTAATTGAGAGTAAGAAAATAGGGACGAATACAGAAAGAGAAAGAAGAAAGAGGAATGAGATCCTCAGCCATATTCGAAACCGCTTCATCAATCGATCAAACCTAAAGTCGAAAAATATCGATCGAAAATGGCGAAGATTCGTTCAAATTCGGCGGGAAGAAACCGACCGATCAGTTTCTTCCAGGAGTTCGTAGTATAATCCTCGAATGAATAATCAATCATATGATCATATCCATCTCAAAGCAGAAAAATTGCAGAGATGTTATGAATCCAATCTAGGGTTTTCCAAATCTGAAAAAAGAAGAATCTTTGATCGTGTTAGACTTTGAGGAGACGAAAGGCGCTCTGTATTTCTTTCCTATTTTTTAGAGAGAGAGAGAGAGAGAGAGTGCTCGCATGTTCGTCCTGTTTGGCATCTCTTTTAAAACAACATGCTTCGAAACTTCGGTTATATAACATAATATAGTGTCATATTGCAATGTGCATTGACCCCTTAATTTTGTCCTGTACTTACTGTCTTTTTGTTATTTGACGGGCGGAAATAACTAAAGTTGTATTCGATAAAATTAACTGTTTAGGTAATGAATAATAATTTAAATAGCAGGTAGTTATTCAGATAGCGAACAACACTTTTAATTTAGTTGTTAGTGGATACTGCTTCTAATTTAGCGGTTGAAACTAATATGTTCGGTAAATTTAGCTGTTAGGCGAGCTGATTAATGTAAATTGACATAATACGATATAGATAATTTTCAAAAATAAAATTTTTAAAGAATTTTTTTGGCTAAAAAATATGAAACGCTACTTTTAAATGTCAAACGTTAATACTATTAGCTTTTCAAAAAAGTTGTTTAAAACGCTAAACGCTACTTGAAATGCTAGTCAAAATACTAGTTTACCGAATACAAAAAATTAACTAATTAGTGTATTAACTTGATCAAAACACTAAACGTTATCCAAAATAGTGTTGCCAAACACAACCTAAATCAACCATTATGCTAAAATGCATATCATCTTGACTCTGATAAAATATATGCACATAGACAAAATGTACGAGCCAACTCAATTCAGTTATGCTACTATTATGGATAAACATGGTACATAGGATATATTTTGTGTTTAGTGTCCGTGTAGATAAAAGTACAAAAATTAATATTGATGGGATTCGAACTCTTGTTGTGATCTAGTACTAACATAGAGTCTTTATTATAGACTGAACTAAATGGCACAAATATTATATGGAGATTTTTGAAAAAGACATTCTAACAATGATTTTTAAAAAATATTTTAATGAAACGTTTCTGTAATACTAGTGACTTTTTTCATGGTTAACCTATATAATCCAAGCATCCCATTCATATTATTGCCAATCCCATGCAATATTATGTCACTAACAAGCTTAAACAAACTCCATCTACCTTAAACTTGTTGTATTTAAAGTTATCAACATTTTATCGAATTTTAAATTTAAATATAGATAGGAAAAATACAACAATACATATATACAGTCCGTGTAAAATTGTACCAATTCGTATATTTCGGTCTACAATGAATATAAAGACCTGTTTTCTCTGCACAATTTCTACTGCATAACGCTAACATTGAAACTCTAAAATCCTCATATGTAACTCCATTTAAAATTTTATAAGCGATATTTCTATGAACACCCCCAAGAAAAAATAGAGTACTAGAAGATTTGTATTATATATGTAAAATATGTAATTGAAAATAGCCAATATACTAAGACAAATGCATGACAAAGCCTCTAAAAATAATTATTAAGATAATCTTTCAAGTAAATTTAAACTTTTGATTAAACAAAGAGCGTTTGAGTGTGTGTCAATGTCTATCACATTCATCATATTCATATGTTATTCCAAGTTCTCAAGTGGATGCAATTAATTCAACCCAAAGGGAATATTATTATCACTTCGTGCTACTGATACTCCACTAATTACAAGCTGCCAAGCGCTAATTCCAGCTTGTATTAATTATGGTTTCTTTGCTAATCAAATTGGACTGATTTAACCACTGCTAATATATATATATAGAATATGTTTATTCACAAAACTAATTGGTTATTTTGGTTGGAGAAATATTAAGGAAACAATTAAGTTAAGCAGAGAGGCTGTGCGTGTAACATCATCGCGCCAATACTCAATTTTCTAGTTTTATGTGAATTGATGCAAATTATTAAGTAATCTCGGCTTTGGACTACCATATATGATTTTTTTTTAATTACTTTTTTAAACACACTCCTTATTTTCATGGTCTTTTTTTTGAAAAAAAAAAAAGAAAGTTTATTTAGCCTGAATCACGCCTCATTATCAAATCTATAGTACTTGGTGTACAATATCAGTGTTAATGAACGAGGCTTTAATCTTTAATTACGTCAAATAATTTTAGTTTAATAGGTGCGGTAGTCAATTTCCCCTATATCTGCTACAAACCTAGCAATATCTGCTGCACCTAGTCACTTGATCTACATAGTCATCCTTTGTGGCTCCTTCCGACAACCACAGCCCCAAAAAAAAAAAAAAAAAAAAAGAATTACTTATGTTTTGTAAAATAAATTTGTAGGGCTTTTTACAGTAAGTCAAGAAAAACACACCTAACTTAGGATTTAGAAAGCAATAATGCATTTAATTTGTTGTATTTTTATTTTGAATGGACCTTTGATCCTCTGTTAATTAGAATTCAAGTACTCCATGCCTAAAAAATGTTTCAATGCAAATTTTATTCTTTAACAAGACCAAAACTCACGACCTTACCTAAAGAAAACCAGTGTCCTGCAACCTAAACAAGCATACGTTGGTGATTTGAAAATTTTACTCAACTGTGTCCACAAATTGATTTTTTTTAATATCTTGATGAAAGGAAATGATTATATAATGATGCTACTTTCGTGCCAATGACATTTTCAGAGGGAAGAAGGAAAAAACCTTTGCATAGTCGACTTCATTAACTTCAGTCTAATGCAATGAGCGTCAATTAGTTCAACTGAAAACTGCTTATAATGATCTGAGTTCAAATTTCATATATATCAACTTTTACGACTTATTCACTCCAGGAACACTTTGGTCCAGTGCATGGATTGGGTTTAATGCCCCCTGGCTGACATTGGAAATTTTGGGTTCAGGCATGAATGCAGGTCGTGGTCCACAGATATCCAACCGTCTACCAAAATGGGCTGCATTAAAATTTAATTGGACCGAGCTCAAAGGTAGCCCAAAATATTTTAAGAGTGTGTTATTAAATCAAATCTGAATCATTTTGATTTCTTTACTGTCCCTCCTTTTGTGTTCTGTTTTTTAATCATGGTAGGATCCATGCACCACAAATTCTATTGCTGAACTTTAACCGTGTCCTCATAAATTTATTTCCTTGACTCCTATATGATAAATGCCAATGGAATTTCGGGCCACTTGAGCATACACTCAGAAGTTGCTAGCTCCTGCATATGCTTATAAATCATGATGTTCCAGGAAAACCTTGGTTAGAGTGCAAGTGTCAGTATTTTGTTTTTTATTAGGAACAGAATAAATATATTTTATTAACAAATGGGTGGCTGCAAAGCTAGCAAGCATCCTACAAAAGGTCAGAGATTTTCAAATAATCTTCCATGAAAAACACATTTCTAGTATCAGATGCAAATGTGAAGAATGCACAGAGGCAAACTTCATATAATAAGAATCCACACTGAAGCTCCCTTTACGATTAAGATCTCATCTGATCCAATCAAGAGAGAATTGTCCGATAGGAATCCCAATTTTAGCTTAATAAGTAAGCTTACAAGATAGGAGTGCAAGTGTCAGTATATCTCTCCTTTTTCTATTGTATAGCAATGGCAGGAGGGCCGGCTAGCCATATCCAGCTTGAGCGGGCATTACAATGGCAAGATTCCATGGTTCGTGGTCGCTTCTTGCATGGTGGCTGCCATGGGAGGAGCCATCTTTGGCTACGACATTGGAGTTTCAGGTGAATTTTCATTCAATAGAAAAGCCCCACACTTCTATCAGCGGCAGTGATAGGGTGGTCTCCATGACTGCAGACACCGTGGCTATCATAACAGTTGACCAGTGTGGGAGACGACGCTTGTTTTTCTGGGGTGGTGTTCAGATGATCGTGGCATTCATTGTGGTCGAAATTATACTAGCAGTGAAGCTAGGAGACCATGGCACTCTGAGTGTTGTATATGCATATGCGGCTCTAATCCTGATGTGCTCCCACAGTGTGGGGTTCTGTCATCCATGGGGCCCAGTTGGGTGGCTCGTTCCAAGTGAGATCTTTCAGCTGGAGATACGATCAGCTGCTCAGGGGATCAGCGTGGGGATGAGCGTCATCTTCACATTCCTCATTGCGCAGACTCTTTTGGCAATGCTACGCCACTTCAAGGCCGTCATCTTCTTCTTCTTTGCAGGGGGGTGGATTGCGATAATGACTGGCTTTGTGCATTTGTTCCTGCCGGAGACAAAGAATGTGCCGCTTGAGAAGATTGGCTCGTTGTGGAAGGAGCATCGGTTTTGGAGTGGGGTTGTGGGGGAGGATGAGAAGCTGTAAGTGAGCTCACAAGAAGGCACAATGCAAATTAGAGGGATACCTATAAAGGATTAAGATCTCCTAATGTGGCTAAACTGAATTACAAGTGTAAGATTTGTTAAGTGAAAGCAGAAGTGTCGTGCCATATTGGCACCCTATAGCCGAGGTAACTAATGTGTTACATAATGAAGTTTGATACTTGTCTTCTCCAAAACTTCAGAATGTGTTAGCAGAGTAAGAAATAATTTGAGGATTGATGAAAAATTATTCAAATACCAGTTCTCCAATGAGACGGTTTTTTAAAATTCAACTTATTTTTTCATTGACTTCTTACAAAACCTAACTAGATGTGCCCTTCCAAGGGCATATTTTTCGTTGTACAAAATACTCAATTAATTATGTATTCATCTTAATTAACATATTCATATGTTATTCCAAGTTTTCAAGTGGAGGCAATCAATATCAAACCCAAAAGGAATACATCGTCACTTCGTGCTGCTGATACTCCGCTAATTACAAGCTGCCAAGTGCCAAGTGCTAATTCCAGCTTGTATTAAGTATGGTCTCTTTGCTAATCAAATCGGAGAATGACTTAACCACTGCTAATAGAATATGTTTATTCAGAAAACTAATTGGTTATTTTGGTTGGAGAAATATTAAGGAAACAATTAAGTTAAGTAGAGAGGTTGTGCTTGCAACATCGTCTCGCTAATACTCAATTTTCTTGTTTTATGAAATGATGCAAATTATTAGGTAGTCCCGCGTCTAGGTTATCATATGTGATGATTTTTTTCTTTGTAAACAAACCCCTTATTTTCACGGTCTTTTTTTTTTAAAAAAAAAGTTTATTTAGCTTGAATCACTCCACATTATCGGATACGTAATACTTGGTCTACACTATAAGTGTTGATGAATGAGGCTTTAATCTTTAATGAAGTCATATATTTTTAGTTTAATAGGTGCGCTATTCAATTTCCCCTATATCTGTTATAAACTAGCAATATCTACTGCATCTAGTCACTTGATCTACATAGTATCCTTCGTAGCTCCTTCGGACAACCACCAAAAAAAATAACTAAATATGCTTTGTAAAATAAATTGATTGGGCTTTTACAATAAATCAAGAAAAACACACCTAAGTTAGGATTTAGAAAGCAATAATGCATTTTAATTTGTTCATTTTATTTTAATGGATCTTTGATCCCCTCTTAATTAAAATTCAAGTACGCTAGACCTAAAAAATGTCCTAATACAAATTTTATTCTTTAACAAGATTCAAACTCAAGTCCTTGCCTAAGGGAAATCAGTGTCCAACAACCTAAGCAAGTTTACGTTAGTGATTTGAAAGTTTTACTCAACTGTGTCCACGAATTGTTTTTTGTTTAATATTTTGATGCGAGGAATTGATTATATAATGATGCTATTCAGGGGGTGAATCTTCGCATAGTCAACTTTGTTAATTTCAGTCTATTGCAATAAGTGTCAATTAGTTCAACTGAAAACTATTCATAATGATCTGAATTCAAATCCTACATATATCAACTTTTATACCGCATTCGTTGTAGGGGACACCTCGGTCTAGTTCAAGGATTGGGTTTACTGGTTAGGGCTGACATTGTAGATTTGGTGTTCATGCATGAATGCAGGCCGTGGTCCACACATCTCCGACCATCTAACAAAATGGGCTGGATTAAAATTTAATTGGGCCAAGCTCAAAGGTAGCCCAAAACATTTGAATAGGGTATTATTAAATCTAATCTGAATCATTTTAATTTCTTGCTAGTTCAGTCTTTTCAATAGTTGGACCACCAAATACTAACTGTCCCCACTCACCACCACCCACGTGTTATTCTCCCTCCTTTTATGTTCTTTTTTTAAAAAAAAAAATCACGGTAGGATCCATGCTAGTTTAGACGTTATGATTATTGTCAAACTTGTATTTTCATAGAATTACTACAATATTTGAAAACCATAATCATAACTAATGAAGTTTCATAAGTGTATGATTTTATCAATTTATTTGTGCAAGAGTTGTTGTTGCCTGATCTGGTTGTCAAAATGAGAATAAGAGGTGGAGGAAATGGTAAATTTTTCTACTTCATAAAAAAGCAGCTCGTGTGAATGGAAGAAATAAAATAAGCATTGTGTTTATATAATATGGACATTTAATTAGATCAACATAAGTTTATGTTGAATAGTCTAAGCTCGCAAGTCCAGTTGACTTGTGATAATGTCCAATCCACGATTATATAACCTTTAATCATATCAGTACAACATAACTCTATCTTGAATAGTTTGAGCTTGTGACTCGAGCCCTCTTTGTGACAAGACCCAATCAATTATACTAAATAACCAATCAATCATCATGTAAAAGAAAGTTCTGTGCTATGGAGGAAAAAAAATAAATAAATTCTAGGCCGCGTAACTTTCTATAGTAAAATTTTCTTAATTTAGATATCATTTTCAGACCGAACCCTTTTTTGGACATGAATAATGATGATGATGTAGCATTCAAACCAGCCATGCCACTCTATTAAGCTATACTTATGGAGAAATATATCCAAGTGAGGCCTAGAAATTAAAGCCATGGAGTAGATCAAAGACAAAAGTGGACTTTAAGTTATAACTTATGATTATGGATGGACATCATAGCTTATTAAGTTTGCTCGATCAAACAAACAGATGCGCTCATAATATTCTTATCCAATTTTTAACTTTGAACATTAAATTTTGAATTTTTTCTATCAACATTATTCGAATCTGATTTTAAATTCATCAATTTGTTTTTCTCTTGAATACGGAATAAAATAGTTTGCTTTATTTTTTCGTTATCCCACTAGAAATCCGACTAAACCTACACATCTACCACTTTTTAAATAAATGCTACTTTGATTTCAAAAAAAAAAAAAACTACTTTTTATCTGAAAAATCCTTTAAAATTGAAAGTGTATTTACATGATAGTATCTTGTTCATTCTTGAGATTACTATAGGCAGTCATTTTTCTTTTTTGCTTTTTTTGGGGGGGTTGGGGAGCCAACAAAATTTATTCATATATATGGAAAATTGAAAGCTTCTTTTTCCTTCTGTCTTTTTTTTTTTTTTTTTTTGGGAAATGCTCTAAAACCTTCGAATAAAAAGAAACAAAAGCGGGTGATATTATCTCAACTCCCTCCAATTTTAACTTTGACAGTTCACAGCAAAACATTCATTCCCCACCAGGGCCACCACCTGCCACTAAACGCCATGCATACTTAGCATTTCCAAATTCCAACCAAACATCCCTCTCAAACCTGCAATGGCATTCTTTACACTCTCCCCGCCTCCATTCACACTACTATTTTCTCTCTCTCCTTCACAAGACCGCCTTTTTCCAAGTTTTGCACACAATTACCCATTTGGGTGCTCTTAATTTCCAGAATATCTGCAAAAAAACATATGAAAAATGGCCATAGAAGGGTTCATAGTCCCTGCTGAAGAACAGGTGGCTGTAAAGAAGAAAACTTTGGTTTCTAGCACTTGGGTGTTGTTCAATCGAAATGGGGAGAGAAAATTCTTGGATTTGGATAAGTATTCCATACTTAGAAGACTCAGAATTCATGCTAGGGATCTTAGGATTTTGGATCCCCTGCTTTCCTACCCTTCTACTATTCTCGGCAGAGAAAGGGCTATCATTGTCAATTTGGAGGTAAAAGTCTTTAATTTTGATATTTTTAAGGTCTTAGGTGAAGTTGGAGGTGAAATTCTCTTGTAGGTTGTTTTAATTTTGATGTCTTTGGCCTTGCGTTGTGTTAATTTTGGGTTTTTTATTTGTGGGTTTGTTATGTTTCAGCATATCAGGAATTGAAATTCTTGTGTGGGATGTTTTAATTTTGATCTTTTGGCATTGGGTCGTGTCAATTTTGGATTTTTATTTGCGGATTTGTTATGTTTCAGCATATCAAAGCCATTATCACAGCAGAGGAGGTAACTAAAGATTCCCCCACCCCCCTTCTGTGACATTTTTTTGTGATATTTTGGGTTGTTTTTTGGAGGGGGCTAAGGGGTTCTCCATGTTTTCTAAAATTTTCTTTGTTGATATGGGGTAAGGTATTGCTCCGGGATCCATCAGATGAAAATGTGATTCCAGTGGTTGAGGAGTTGCAGAGGAGGCTTGCCTTACCTTGTGCCCCTTTTGAAGGCCAGGGAGATGAGGATGAGCAAGGTGGTACCCAGAATGACACTCAATTTGGTGAAGAACATGGTAATTGTTTACAAAGAAAAAGAGGCTATAAGTAGTGTTATTTGATTAACTCTAGCTGATGATTGGTAATGAGTAGAATTGCAAATGTAGAATTCCCATTCGAATTCCGGGCACTAGAAGTGATGCTTGAAGCAATATGTAGCTATCTTGATGCTCGAATGACAGAACTGGAAAGTGATGCTTACCCAGCCTTAGATGAGCTTACTTCTAAGGTAAACCACAATTTGACTTCCTCGTGTGTTCACCTTGATGTGTGACTTTGAATTTTTAAATGATTGCTAAAATGCTTTGTGAGTTTAGTTCATAGTTGCCAGGGTCACTGATTACTTGAGTAGTGGGCAAGGGATTGTGGCAAAAAACACGGTTTAGGTACACTTGTGTAGTTCAATTCTCAGGCTTCTCAACTTGGGATGGCAAAACACAGATTGCCTAGATCATGAATGCTGTATCTATTGAGGGGTGAATGGGTGCAGGGAGTTGGGTATTCCGTTCCTACAAATTGTGTTTGGCAAGTCTATTCTCGTTTGATTTTCATCTATTGGTACCTCTATCAACTTTAGCATTGTGACTCGGATGAGAATTATGGCAGATTAGCAGCCGGAATCTGGATAGAGTACGTAAATTGAAGAGCGCAATGACCAGGTTGACAAATCGGGTTCAAAAGGTATAGTCATGATCTTGAAACTGCCCTTTTGATAGCTTTGAATCATAACAAGGCAGCTGTCCTAGTCATAATTTGTGATCTGATTGGTGCAGGTGAGGGATGAACTCGAGCAACTTCTGGATGATGATGAAGATATGGCAGACCTTTACCTGTCGAGAAAATTATCAAATTCTAATTCTTCACCTGCCAGCAGCTCCTATGCCCCAAACTGGTATCCTGCCTCACATGCTGTTGGGTCAAAGGTATCCAGAACAAGCAGAGCTAGTAGTGGGATTTCAAATCATGAGGAAAATGATGTAGAGGAGCTTGAAATGCTGCTCGAGGTAGGGATACTGCTCTCTTATGTGGGATAAACAATGAGTGTTGGACAACATGAAATTATCTGTGGGTACACTGTATTTATAGGCTTATTTCATGCAAATTGACAGCACCATGAACAAATTGGCAACTGTAAGTACTCATGTTCTTGTCCTTGTAATATTAGATATCGTCAGTGTCCTGTATTATTCCAGGTGATATGAGATATGACTGTATTTTTCTCTCCAGCTTCGTGAGTATATAGATGACACTGAAGACTATATTAACATTCAGGTAAGATATCACAAATAGATGAACTAAATAGAAAGTAAAGCTGAAAAAAGATACTCAGTTCCATAATAACTTGGAAGTGCTTGACTGATTATTAATCATATACTACTGCAGCTGGACAATCACCGAAATCAGCTGATTCAGGTATGATTTGCCTTGTTACCAGAAGTCCAGAAGTTTATATTATCTTTGAAATGTCTTCCTGCCTCACAAAGTGTTTGTTATTTCTCTACGTTCATGTATTTTCTTCATATTATTGCAGCTGGAGCTTTTCCTTTGCTCCGGGACTCTTTGCTTGTCTGTATATTCTTTGGTAGCTGCAATATTCGGAATGAACATCCCATATTCATGGAGGCATCATCATGGATATCTGTTCAAATGGGTATGTCATATTTTTTTGTGTTAAGGTTTTTGGGTATATATTTTTCCTATGTCTAAATGATATCGATTCTTTTCTATTTAGGTGGTCATCATCGGGGGATTGTTAAGTGGATCCATCTTCCTATGGATAATGACCTACGCACATTGCAAAGGTCTTGTTGGGACTTGAATGATGAAGACAACATCACAAGAACATGCAGTGAAACATGCTTTAAAGCCAACTGGGGTCGATGAGATTTGTAAATGAGACAGAGATTGGTTTAAGTGCAAAGAAAGCCATATTGGCTTCATTACTTCAGATTCAGAACCAAGCTGAAGCAATACTTTCAATTGTTTTGATTTTGTTTATTAGGAGTTGATACTTTTCATTCTGCCACGTGTATTGAATGTTAGCATTCCTCAGCAGAACTTGCAAGATGTGTAGTAGTAATAACTAATGACATTGACTGCAGTTGGTGTCTATTTATGCACCACAGATTCTCTTGCTGAACTTGAACTATGTTCCCACAAATTTATTTCGTTGACTCTTATATGATAGATGCCAAAGGAATCTGGGGCCACTTCAGCATACACTCAGAAGTTGCTAGCTCCTGCGTGTGCTTATAAATCATGATGTTACAGGAAAACTTTGATTAGAGTACAGGCACCAGTATATCTCTCCTTTTTCTATTGTATAGCAATGGCAGGAGGGCTAGCCATATCCAGCTTCAGCGGGCATTACAATGGCAAGATTACATTGTTTGTGGTCGCTTCTTGCACAGTGGCTGCCATGGGAGGAGCCATCTTTGGCTACGACATTGGAGTTTCAGGTGAATTTTCTTTCAATAGAAAAGCTCTACTCTGAGTGTGTACAACCCAAAATTCATTCTCCTCGCATTATGAACCACAAATTTAGAAATGTTTCGAAATAATGATGCATTAGCAATTTGGCATTCATGTGAAGGTGGAGTGACATCAATGGAGCCATTTCTAAAGAAGTTCTTCCCAGAAGTAATCACCAAGATGAAACAAGACACAAAGATCAGCAATTACTGCAAATTCGACAGTCAAGTACTAACTCTGTTCACGTCATCTCTCTACTTCGCTGGCCTTTTTGCTTCACTTCTTGCTTCATCAACAACCAAAACTTTTGGGCGCAAACTATCAATCCTTGTTGGGGGCATAACAGTGCTTGCTGGCTCAGCTCTCGGTGGTGCAGCTCTTAATGTCTACATGCTCATCTTAGGCCGCATTCTGCTTGGAATAGGAGTTGGCTTCGCTAACCAGGTATTTATTTAGTTGTTGGACATAGGAAGATATGCACGAACAAATTGTCAAAAATAATGCATCACAAATTGACCTACTTTTTGCTTTAAGAGGATCTAGGAGATCAATCATGATGTATCTAGCTAAAGTACTTTGTTGCTCAAGAAAGCTAAGTATGGTGTCTCATTCCAGTTGACTGTTTAAGGATTTCCTTCTTGAATCATCACTGGATGGGTGTTTGATTCTGTTTGCTCTTCCCAGAAGTTGCTGGTAGTACCTATTGTGATTCTCGATTGCTATATCTGGTCTTTTGTCGCCAATTTCTGTCTTCTGATGCATAGCCATCCCAGCAACACACGAACATTAGGAATTCTGAGCTTGTTCCAAAATCTGGTTGAGCCATTCCACCTTTTATTCAGACCCTGCAAAAATGCAACCCACACTGAGAGTTGTATCGTCGTGAAATTGTATAGTCACCACATTTGCTCTGTTCTCAAGTGTTAAAACACAGCTTTCATTCATCTTTTTTTAAGACGGACTGATTTCCTGCGAATCCACATATCGATGACTTGGAATGATGCAAAGATGACTAGTCTGCCTTATGTTTGATGGACATAGAGTTCTGAAGAGTCACCATCTCTCTTATCAAAGAGAGTACAAACCAGGTTGCAGGAGAATGGATAATGCCAAAAAGTGGGACCTGAGATTTGATGAAGACTTGCCAGCATTGTTTCTTCCATTTTTGCCAATTGTCGGGGCACTTTCATATTTAACAATTGACAATTGATTTATTTGTTTTTGAAGGTGGTCCCAATGTACCTGGTAGAAATAGCACCAAGTAAATACAGGGGAGCATTCAACAATGGCTTTCATTTAAGTCTTGCTTTTGGGGTACTTTTAGCAAGCTTAGTCAACTTTGGAACCGAAAAGATCAAAGGCGGATGGGGATGGCGCGTCTCAATAGCTCTGACTGCATTTCCGGCCCTGATCATAACTCTAGGCTCATTGTTTCTCCCAGAAACCCCCAACAGCCTAATCGAAAGGGACAATGATCACAAGAAAGCTGAACTTGTGTTACAAAGGATAAGGGGCACGAGTGATGTCCAAGAGGAACTCAATGACCTCATCGAAGCAAGCTCACTCTCCAAGACTACCAACCACCCCCTCCGAGATTTGCTCCTCCACCGAAAATACCGGCCTCAGCTTGTGATGTCGATTACCATCCCATTCTTCCAGCAGATGACAGGGATCAATGTTGTGGGTTTCTATGCACCGGTGCTTTTCCGAACCATGGGATTGGGTGAAAGCACATCACTTCTATCAGCAGTAGCAATGGGGGTGGTCTCCATGGCTGCAGACACTGTGGCTATCATAGCAGTTGACAAGTGTGGGAGACGGCACTTGTTTTTCTGGGGTGGTGTGCAGATGATCGTGTCATTCATTGTGGTCGGAATTATAGTGGCAGTTAAGCTAGGAGACCATGACACTCTTAGTGCCGTATACGCGTATGTGGTTCTGATCCTGCTGTGCTCCTACAGCGTGGGGTTCAGTTACTCGTGGGGCCCAGTTGGGTGGCTCGTTCCAAGTGAGATCTTTCAATTGGAGATACGGTCAGCTGCTCAGGGGATCACCGTGGGGATGAGCTTCATCTTCACATTCCTCATTGCGCAGACTCTTTTGGCAATGCTATGCCACTTCAAGGCCGGCATCTTCTTCTTCTTTGCAGGGTGGATCGCGATAATGACTGGCTTTGTGCACTTGTTCTTGCCGGAGACAAAGAATGTGCCGCTTGAGAAGATCGGCTTATTGTGGAAGGAGCATTGGTTTTGGAGCAGGGTTGTGGGGGAGGATGAGAAGATGTAAGTGAGCTCACAAGAAGGTACCATGCAAATTAGAGCGATACCTATAAAGGACTAAGATCGCCCAATGTGGCTAAACTAAATTACAAGTGTGATTTGTGAAGTGAAAGTGGAGGCCGTGTGCCATATTGACACCCTATTGCCGAGATAACTAATGAGTTATTCCCTTACATAATGAAGTTTAATACTTGTCTTCTCTAAAACTTCATAATATGTTAGCAGAATGAGAAATAATTTGAGAATTGATGAAAAACCATTGGAATGTCTGTTCTCAAATGAGACGATTTTTTTAAATTCAACTTATTTTTTCTTTGGCTTTTTGCAAAACCCAACTAGATGTGCACCTCCAAGAGCATATTTTTCATTGTGCCAAATACTCAACTAATTATGTATTCATCTTAAAAATAAATGTTAATCCTATATAAAAACAGCTTTTTAAAAGCTGCAAGTACGTATAAGGACATCGTAGTAATAACTTCATAAGTAAATATGCGCCGGTAGAATAATAAAATCTATATAGCAATATGCGAAATATTAAACCATGATATCCACAAGGCGGACCATACATACATGACAGAACGAGTTACATTTTTCATCACCAAAATGGGATTTGTTCGAAGTTGAAACCTGTTCAAACAACCTAGCATAGAAACACTACTATATACCAAAATACAAGAGGTCCAGACGATATGCCTCTCATGTTTTTTTAACCCTAACCTAGACACTTTTGTATACAGGCACCAAAATACCCCACGTCCAAGACGCAAAACCAGCCCCATAACCTATTTACATGCCCTACCAGCTAGCGCGTCTAAGCACACATGTACTGCTATACAGATTCCTTCTGCTTCAAGTTCACGCAGCAAAAATTTTCAAGTCAGTTACTATATACAGTAGATTTTCTGTTTCCCTATCAACCAAAAAAGACTCAACCACTACATCATGGAGCACAAGTCATCAGAATCGATGGCGTATTCATGCATGAATGTACCCCGGAAATCACTCATTCGAGCTGCTCTCAACGCTGTCTCCGCGTCCCTACCACAGCACATGTCAGCTATGTGGTTTTTTTTTTGGGTTGGGGGGGGGGGAGGATGTCACGTCCTACGATGCACTTATTCCCTCAAATTTGTAGGAAGCTAATAAGCTCCCTAGTGGGCTTGATTACCTAACAAATATCCATGCTGATTAGAAAAGAAAGCAACAGATAACCATGCTTACCTTTTGGCATCTTGAAGGTCCTTGTTCTCAGGATCCATCATCAGGCCCATCTCAAATGCTTCCGCTGCCCTTTCATAGTCCTGGTACCAATACGAAGCCATCAGTATTGCCCCTATCAACCCCCCCCCCCCCCAAAAAAAAAAAAATTCCATACCTGCAAAATTCTCCAGGCTACTCCAGCTCGATAATAGGGCTTGGGCCAATCAGGCCTCAGGATTATGCAGGCCATCGCATCCTTGAGCGCGTTGCTTCCCTCATTCAAGCGAGCCCAGCACAGGCTCCTGTTGGAAATAACAGCTGCATCCTTTGGCTTTGCAGTCATAGCCTATGTTTCATCATTCATATTATACAGATAATCGATCAAACAGCTGCACCAATTCTTGCATAGGTTGACAACTGATAGTCGAGACCAAACTTGCCTCTGTGTACCAGTAAATTGCCTCGAGATAATCGTTCCTTGCAACAGCTTCTGCTCCCTTTGCTTTAGCCTCATGAAACTTCTGCTCAACAATTGATTTCCGCTACAAATGCAAATTGCACAAGCGGGGGAAATAGGACATAAGGCTTAAAGATATCACTAGTAAGTGCTATGGCATTACAAAAGATGAAATAAAGAAATTTGAGCTTGAAACTGGGCCTCAAAAACATAACGAAACTGAAAGAGGGAACCTATGAATTCATCACATACCTGATTCTCAGCTTCAACAGACTGGACATACTTAAGTATTCCATCAACACTCCAGTCTGCGATGCTTGGAATAGGGGTAGTCGCTTGTAAGAGAGCCCTCACATCAGCACGACTACCACGCATGGCAGCTATTTCTAGAGGAGAAAAATCATACGGCAAGAGGGGGGGGGGCGAAGCAGTAAAAATTCCAGTAAGACATCGTCAAAACCAGCTAATCAGTGAAGAAAACGAAACCAATATACAAAGCGGAAGGGGGGAAAACGGAAGCGTGGTAATCTTATATAGGCCAGCATTATCTCTTCAAAATTAAAACCAAGAAATCAGACCATTATGTACTCACGAAATTAGTCACATTAGGATCAGCCCCAGCCTTGAGCAGACACTTGATGATCTTTGTTTGTCCTTCAGATACAGCCACCGTCAGAGGAGTCACTCCATGAGAAACCAAATTGGGATCGGTCCCAGCCTGCTCCAAATAAAATATGGGGTTACCAACAATTACAAATAGCTAAAAAAGGGAAGGTCATAGTCTACAACCACAAAGAAATTGAAGGCAAAATGCCAAAGAAACAACATCATTGTCAACCAAAGTTGATGGAAAGTGGCAAACCATGAATATCTCATGCAGTTGTTTTGCAACAGCAATAGAAAACATAAACAGTTCATTATACCTCGGATTTTTCGATTACAATTTATCATCAAAACAGGAATGCAAGGAAAAGGTTCAATGGCAGCACAAAAAAGAAGCACAATGTGTCCGTTTAAAGCTGTCAGAACGATACCGGCCTTATCTGTCCCATAAAATTACATGTCCCAAAAGTTCTGTTAATATAGATTCACAAGAACAGAGAGGTACCATCTTATGCAAAGTAATAAGAGAGAAAACAAAGCACTAAGTGATGTTCCCATACCCCCCCCCCCAAAAAAAAAAAACCCCCAATATGTAAGTTTGATGAGTTTTAAGAGGCAAGGAGAGCATGAAGCAAGAAAACAATATACAACAATAACTACCACACTGAAGTAATTTGGCAATACCATGTCTGTCATCATGCTACCTTGAGCAATAACTTTACACAATGAACGGAATTTGCCACAATGGCTAGCACCAGTGGTGTGTACATCAGACGAGAAACTGAATTTGGCTACACACAACGAGGAGAAGAAGATAATTACCATTATGAACACATAAAGAATCCAGTACTTATTTTCAAGAAAACCCATCTATTCAGAATGCCAGACATGTTCACAAACAAATGGAAGAATCATATGCCTAAATCAATGAAAAGCAACCCATAAAACTTTGGAAGGATGCACCAGGAACAGAAGCAAAACATAATGTCCAGAATAGTTGTAGTCTTGTCAACATCAATAGAAACAAAATCAAAGGATAATTCCCCCCCCCCCTTGAGGGAGTAGGAGAGGGAGTTAGGGGAGGAGTCTCTCTTCAATTCTAGAAATGCAATTCTAAATATCAAAGTTTCGCAACTCAAATAGGCACAATTAGCCCTTCTTTCCACCAAGCTCCGTCACCACAGTCAGAGGAGCATAGTGGGCAGCGGAATTTGCCTCCTTCCTTCCGGCTACTCATTTAATACTCGAAGAGATAAAAACAAAATTTTCAATTTAGAAATTTCTCACACACATTGGCATCGCTATCAAGTAAAATCTTAACAGCATTTTTCATGCCCATTGCAGCAGCACATTGCAATGGTGTGCCACATAAAGGTTGTGCTGACACTTCAGCACCTTTTGAAATCAGCAAGCGCAGCTGGTCCTGCCGTCCTGCCACAGCAAATCCGTGTAAACGTAAGAAAATGCAGATAATGCTAGCCTTAATAAGACTAGATATGCCAAAGATTGGCATACAGATACCGCTTAGCTACACAAATGGCACTATATAAGTTCGTAATCCCAAATGTCCACGAGCTAGCATTTGTCAAACTTAATATACCGTTCATAGCAGCAATATGCAATGGAGCAATTCCCTTATGGTTTGCAGCATTAGGTTGAGCTCCATGATCCAGAAGATAAGCAGAGGTGAGATACTGCTCAGCCAGAGCTGCAGTGTGCAAAGGAGTATCACCTGTACAAAGGCCAAACAATTGAAAAAGAACCTGCCAATTCAGAAGAACTCGAATCTAAATACGAATAATCTCGCATGTTATGCTTTCACATTCTAACTGAGTGCTCAATCTGATTTCGTTCAGAAGCAACTGGAAATTCATCCAGGTTCATAGGATTTCCATGCTTGATCTTTCGAGATCCGATAGTGAAACACTACGAAAATTGGCTAAAATGGAAAGTCCGAAATTCAATATTGATGCGCATTAACAGCATCCTAGATCATCTGGTTTTTAGGCCAATTACTACGTTGAAACAATCCCAACCACCAAAAAAAAGTAATTTCTAACCCTTTGGAACCAAAAAAGCATGATTTTGTACGTGAAAAAGTGAGTTAAATCTTTCCCATATTTTAGCACTCACCCACCAGAAACCTCCAAAAACATAGTGGGGCCCACAAAATCCAATGCTTTCTACTTCTCATTCTAGTATGACACTTACTACTGTTAAGAGATAAGCAGAAGACTAATTAGTTAATGAACTTTTTTCTGGATAGGAATTAACAACTAATTTGCTAATTAATGAATGAATTAATTGATTAACTAATTAATTGATCACTATCTAGTATCTACCCATTAGAGAGACCATAATCAACCAACTAATCATTCACTATCTGGTATCTATTCATAAAAGGAGCCATCCCGAAGTTCATTAGATTCGAAATAAGTTAATTAACTGATCAACTAATTTGATAAATTACTAATCACATCAGAAATAAGTTACTCCAAGTCTCAAATAGAATGATCTTGTGAAGGAATCCCTAAACTCGATTGAATGTATAAACGATCAGAACAGCTGCAAGTTCAAGAAGGGTAAAAAGAACAATTAATTAGAGCCATCAAACACAAATACACCACAAACATTTGCCAATAAACAAACAGTTAACTATTGCAACATGCATGAAAAATGCAGTTACAAACAAACAAAACAATTAATAAACCATATATAAAAGAATCTGAACATTAGGGCAAATACCTATATCATCCTTGACATCAACATCAACCTTGAGTTGCTCAATGAGGTACTCGCAGATCTGGGTTCTACCCCCACCAGCTGCATAATGAAGGACGGTACGACCATTGGGATATCTAACATCCATCAAAGCCTTTGCTCGTTCTTCTCGTCCATGCCCAAATTCCGCTGCAAAACCTGCAATTTTGGGACAGGGGGAGAGAAAAAGGAAGAACCCATTTCAGAATAGACCAAGACAGAGAAACCCTTTTCACCAGTTGGGAATTTCAGCTCAAGAAGAGCACTAAAGATGAACTTTTTGATAAAAGGTTAAAAAGATGGCGGATTACTTTTGAGGTGGTTTAGGTTTCCAAAATACGCAGCATAGAGGACACAAGATGCTGGATTGTGCCCTGCAACAAGGAGATGATGCAACAATTAGTAAAAATGGAGGTGCAAAACAACGTACGCTGAAGATCAGATAGAGAGAAAGAGATAGACAGAGAGTAGAGCACAAGAAGATGAAGAAGCCATGGCAGTCGGAGACGAAATTGCAGAAGGGAAAGTTGCCTTGTTCAAGATAAAATGGCCGTTTAGCTCATTTCTCCCTTATTAAAAAAAAAAAAAAATGGTACACTGTAAAAAAAATCATATAACAAAATGTCATGACTCATGAATTACAATCTTGGTTTGAAAATTAGGACATATTCTTTTTAATTTATTGTAAGTGCTTATTAAAAATATTTAGTTATATTTTCTTCAATTATTTAACATGTTTATTATGTAATAAACATCAATAAATATTTCCCTCAAGTCGAAAAAAAGTGTTCTTCGTAAAACATGCATTATCAGGTATCATTTATAGTTCAATGTACTTTTATTTTAAGATTTTTACTATTTACATTACGTCATCTTCAAAACTTAAGTAGTAAAAATGTACAATTAAACAACATAACCAGATGAATTCTCTTAGTTAGAATTTACAACAGTATAGAAAATAAATTCAAATAAATACACTGCAAAAATTAATAAAGTGATGATATAGCAACTAACTTATTTTATCAAACACTAACTTGTTTCAGCTCAGTTATCAGTGCATGAAATTGAATGTATGAGAAATTTGAGTAACCTTAAAGCGTGTTTAATAAATTGCATTGTTTTTTAAAATGCATCTAATTATTGTAATATGGCGAATTGAAAGTAGAGACACTTATGGAGGACTTTAAATCTAGATTTGTGTCATTTTTGTTGTTATCTAAATCAGTTTCTACAAGTTGAGTTGGTCTACAAAAGACCTAATTATGTCACACTAATTTACAATTACCCTTGAAATGATTCATTGCATTAGCCCAATTTAGGATAAATGTCCTAGACACAGGAACACTGTCAGAAATAAGAGAGCTAGTAATTGATTCATATGTTCCTAGAAACTTGTAATTTTACTAATCTAAAGTTATAAGACTGATCAAAGGAAGATACGACGATCAATTTAAATAGAAATTTAATTAATGATCTCTTCGATCCTACTTATCATCATAGAAGGGGCAATCATTACAAATGGACATTGAAGGCCTATTCTTTTAAATTCATTCTCGTCTATCAAGTTTCTTACAACACCTTACGATTTCTTTCATAGTTCGCAATACACTAAAACTGAAGGGGATTAGTTTCAGGTTTCAAACTCTTTAAAACCCCGGCATGGAAGCATTACTATATAGTATCTACCAAAATACAAAACACCCAAATGATACCCTTTTATGCTTCTTAACCCTAGCCTCCTAGAAGCTTTGCTATGCACCAAAATTTACCAGTTTACATACTGATACTAGTATAAAGCTTCCTTGTGCTTCACCCTGCAAAAACTTCCAATGTCACCTTGCTAAGCCTACATACACTAGATTTTCTTTTTCCACATCAACCGCAATGACTTAACCAGAGCATCGTGGAGCAGAAATCATCATAGTCAAAGTTGTCTTCAGCACGGATGTAGCCCTCGAATCACTCATCCGAGCTGCTCTCAAAGCCGCTTCCGCCTCACTGCCATAAGCCAAAAAGATGCAGAAATTTGCCTTCCCAAGATCCACCATTCCCCTTGGCATCTTGGAGAAAAGAGCAGCTGGTTAGAAAGGAATGCCACAGAAAACCATTACCTTTTGGCATCTTGGAGGTCCTTGTTCTCGGGATCCAGCATCAGCCCACGATCAAATGCTGCCACTGCCTTTTCGTAGTTCTGGTACCAATACCGACACAAAGCCATCAGTACTCCCCCCATGAAAAAAAAAAAAAACAAAAACAAAAAAGAAAGGCACACTTCATACCTGCAAGAGTCTCCAGGCTACTCCAACCCGATAACAGGCCTTGGGCCAATCAGGCCTCAGCATGATGCAGATCATCGCCTCCTTGAGCGCATTGTTTCCGTCATTCATGCGAGCCCAGCACAGGCTCCTGTTGGAATAGACAGCTGCGTCCTTTGGCTTTGCAGTACTAGCCTACATTTCACCATTCATTTTTACAGAAAGTAAATCAAACAGCTGCACCAATTCTTACAAAGGTTGACAACTGAGAGTAGAGATCACTTGCCTCTGTATACCAGTGAATTGCCTCGAGATAATCGTTTCTTGCCACAGCTTCTGCTCCCTTTGCTTTCGCCTCATGAAACTTCCGTTCAACTCTGGATTGTCGCTGCAAATGCAAATTGCACAAGCGCAATCAAGATGGGGAATTAGGAAATAAGGATTACAGATATTGCAAGTACACGACATTGCATTAAAAAACATGAAGGCGAACAATGGCATTTGTTAAGGCAATAACAACGCTTTTGGATCTGCCGTGATTCATTCTCAACTTCTCAGTAACACTTTTATTGAACTAGTCTACCATAGAGATAGCATTGTTTACAATGGCACATCATGGTATACTACTCTATTTCCAGTTGGCAAAAGTAGAAATGCAGAATATTTAAGTAAATGAACAAAAATAAAACCTGCAAAGAGGGGCCTGTGAGCATGCCTGATTCTCAGCTTCAGCAGATTTGACATAATCAAGTATTCCATCAACACTCCAGTCCGGAACACCTGGAATAGGGGTAGTTGCTTGCAAGAGATACCTTACGTCAGCACGACGACCTCGCATGGCAGCCATTTCTAGCGGTGTAAAATCATACTGCAAGAGCAGTGCAGTGTCATCAAAAGCAGCCATAAAGAAATGCCAATGCCAATGCCAATACCAATGTGGAGTGACAGATCAAAGAGGTAGCAACAAGAACATACCCCGGAAAGGAAATGCAAGCAATACAAAAAGCAAAAAGAAAAAAGAAAAACGAATGCCCATTAAATGTTATAGACCAGCCTTATCTCTTCAAAATGGAAACCATAGGAATTAGGCAAATATGTACCTACGATATTTGTCACGTTAGGATCAGCCCCAGCCTTGAGCAAACACTTGATGATCTCTGTTTGCCCTTCACATACAGCCACAACCAAAGGAGTTATTCCATGAGAACCCATATTGGGATCAGCTCCGGCCTGCACTAAATGAAACATCGTGTTACCAACAATCACGGACAGCTCAAAAAGGGAGGCTAATTATCTACAACCATCGAGAGAAAACAAAATGCCAAAGAAACTACATTGTACAATGAAAACCAAATGGACAATGAAATGAGAACTTGATGGTAAGCGGCAGGCCATGAACTTTATCACGTCCTTGTTTACTACGGTCATAGGAAACATAAGTTTGTTAGAAATTGGGTTTTTAGATCATAACTTATCTTGAAACAGGAATTTAAGAGAAATGTTTAATAGCAGCACAAGAAAGAAGCACGATGATTCAGTTATAAAGATTAACTTTCCCACAAGAATGATACACGGCTTCTCTGTCCCTAAAAATTGCAGAACTTGTAAAACTTCCCTTTTGTCAACGTCCCAAGAGCATTAACATCCTTTCAATACAATAGATAAGTTATCGAAAGAAGTAGCAAGGAAACAAACCATTAAGTGCTGTTCCCTTAAAATTTTTCCTTATCTAAGTTTGACAAGTTTGAAGAGGCAATAAAAGCATGAAGCAAGACAACACGCAACATACAACTACCATAGCAAAATAACCTGGGAATGCAATGTTCGAATATAGCAGTGGATAAATTCGAGATGAATAAATCACGACACCTTAAGAAGTAGCCTTGCACAGTCAATGGAATTTGCCAGAATGGCTAGCACCAGCGGGGTTTGCATTTGTTGAGAAACTGAATTTGGCTGCTCACGAAAGGACAAGAAGATAATTACCAATGTGAAACAGGCCACCATGTATTTTCAAGAAAAGCCATCTTTTCAGGGAACATCAAGCATGTTCATTCACAAATGCAAGGAAAGTACACCTAAATCAATTAAAAGCAATCACTAAAACTTTGGAGGGGGGGGAGACGGGCACGGAAAAGGGGGCAGAACATAGTCTCAAGGATGGTTGTCGAAATCAATAATCAACTAAAACAAACTAAACGGATACTCTGTTCTTTTTTTTTTTTTTTGGGTGTCTTTTCTTTCTTTTTCGCGGGGGGGGGGGGGGGGGGGGGGGTTACTGGGAGAGGGAGCGAGGGGAAGAGTTTATCTTCAATGGTGGACATGCAAGTCTAAACATGCCAACTTAAAAGCCACATCTGACCCTTCCTTCCACCAAGCCCCATCCCCACAGTCCACGAGTGGGCAGGTGAGTTTCCTCCCTCCTTCAGGCTTCTAGTTTAATACTCAGAGGAAAAACAAAAATTTTTAGTTCAGAACTTCTCACACACATTGGCATGATTATCAAGCAACATCTTAACAGCATTTTTCATCCCATCTGCTGCTGCACATTGCAATGGCGTGCCCCTCAAAGATTGTGCATCCACTTCAGCACCTTTTGAAATCAGCAAGTGCAGCTGTTCCTGTCGTCCTGCCACAAGTAACATGTAAACATAAGATAATGCAGATAATGCTAACCTCAGTTGGAGTCTGAGACTAGACATGCCAGAGGTTGGCCGAAAGAATAGAGATACAACTTAGCTACAAAAATTGCAGCATATAATTTCGTACTACCAAACATCAACAAGCAAGCATCTGTCAAACTTAATACACCTATCTCCGCAGCACAATGCAATGGAGTAAGTCCCCTTTCGTCTGCAGCATTAGGTTGAGCACCATGATCCAGAACATAAACAGAGGTGAGATACTGCCCATCCAGAACTGAAGTGTGCAAAGGAGTATAACCTGTCAAAGCCGAAAAAGTTGGAATAAAATCTGCCAATTCAAAAGAAATCGAATCTGACTACCAATAACTTCATTAGTTTTCACGTTCTAAGTGCTCCATCTGGTTTCATTCTAAAGCAACAGGAAATTCATCAAGGCTCATACCTCATAGCATTTTCATACAGGACGTTTCAAAGTTTGACAAGGGAAAAGCTAGGAAAACGGTTAAGATGGTCAGCCCAAAAGTTCAATATTTATGTCTATCAACTGGCATCCTTGATTATCAGGTTCTTTGGCTAATTACTGTACTAGTGCATTGAAACAATCCCAACACTCCACTGATGGTACTTTCTGACCCTTGGGGACCAAGAAGCATGACTTTTTATATGAAAAGAATGGTTTGAAAAATGCAAATCTCTTACTTTCTGACCCTTGGGGACCAAGAAGCATGACTTTTTATATGAAAAGAATGGTTTGAAAAATGCAAATCTCTCACACATCTTCGCACTCACCCCCCAAAAACTTCAAAAAAACAGAGTGGGGTCCACAAAATCCAATGCTTTCCACTTCTTATTCTAGTATGATACTTATTATCGTCAGCAGATTAGCAAAGCACTCCTAGTCTCCCAGCCTCCCAGTCACACAAACAAATGAAACAATCCACATACTATTTACCTGCCCACTAGGAGGTGGCATAATGCTAGGATGCATGGCTCTTCGAAAAAATTTCAGGATTGATTCTCCCTAAGATGGTTTTCTTTTCTCTTTTTTTTTGGGGGGGGGGGGGAGGGGGACCGGGGGTTGAGTCTGATTTTACATTGTCAAAAAGGGGTGAAACACAAACTAGAGAAGCCATCCCCCAAGGTTAATTATTTAATAATTAACTGTCTTGTTAATTAATTGATTAACAAATTAAATTAGTAAACCGTCCAAAGGTCCATTATTGATTAATTAAACAATCACATCAGAAATAAGCTACTCGGTTACCACAATATAATGATCTTGTGAAGAAATAAAACACTCGTACTCGCCTTTCATCTTGATTGCATACGAACAAGAGACGTGCAAAGGCTCAACATTAGCGAGATTCTAACCCATGCCCCTAATCACAACTCCCATGGACTTTAGCTAACTGACACCCACAGCCCCAAGGTTAATCCACAACCCCAAGGTTAATTAGTTTTTAATTAATTGACTGATAAACTATCAAGTGTCAACACATAATAGAAAGCATCCGAAGGTCCAATAGTTAACAATTAATTCATTAACTAATTAATCTCAACAGGAATAGAATACTCCAGTAGCATGATATTGTGAAGGAAACCCTAAACCCCATCCAATTTTCTCATCCTGATAGCATTTACAGACCATGAGAACAACTGCAACTTAAAAGCAGTGAAAAGAACAACTAATTAGAGCCACCAAACACAAATGCACCACTAAAATTAGGCAATAGACAAGCAGTTGACTCCATCTTCACATATAGGAACACGAGAGGAAGGGGGGAACAGCTACAAACAAACAAAGAAAAATACTAAAGCAAATATAAAAGAATCTGCTCATCAAATACCCTCATCATCTTTGACATTAACATCAATCTTGAGTTGCTCAACAAGGTACTTGCAGACATGGGTTTTACCCCGACCGGCTGCACAATGAAGGGCAGTACGGCCTTTGGGGTCCTTAACACCCATCAAACCTTTTGCTTGTTCTTCTCGTCCATGCCCAAATTCCGCTACTAGTTCTGCAATTTCGGACCAGGAGAGAGAAAGAGGAAGACCAAGATAGAAAAACCCTTTTCAGCATTTGGGAATTTGAGCGCAAAAAGAGCACTAAAGATGAACTTTTTGTTAAGGGATTAAAAGGTCATTAGGGTTCGATTACCTTTGAGGACGTTTAGGTTCCCATTATAAGCTGCATTGAGAATATCACAAAACATTGGTTGTGCCCTGCAACAAGCAAATGATGCAACAATCATCAGTAAAAATGGAGGGTGAGAGACAATGTATGCTGCAGATCACAGAGAGAGAGAGAGAGAGAGAGAGAGAGAGAGAGAGAGACCAGAGGAAGAAGAAGAAGAAGCCATGGTTGGCTTTCTTGAGGAAAGGCAGTCACTTCAAGCAGGGCAGAGCCAAATGGGCTGCCTTGAGTTACGTTGTCTTAATGATGGATTAACATTGGCGGTTTGTGTCTCATTTCTCCCTTGTGCTTCTTCTGTTTTTAAGAATACACTAAAAAAAATTATGTAACAAAAACAGAAATTCAGTATATCTTTTGTCATGAATATGGGCCCAAAGTCCTATAATTAAGACTAGCATACGACTCAATTCATACGTTCTAACTTCTATGCAATCTATCCATTCCAAGTTCGATTTAAAATTACTAGGACAATATGATCTAAATTTGATTTAAAATTACTAAGCGTGTGCGCAAATTCTGGAGATATTGAATCGAATTCTGTGTCCCTCTAACATGATTTTTATTGAATATAACTGTTTTTGGACATTTAAAGTTTCCAACTAAACCAAGTTCATAGTTGTTTAAAATTAAGTTGGCATGGCGGATACAATAATTTCATGAAATGCATGCACAATTATAGCTACTTTCTCATTGGGCTAGCCCGATTTGAGATCAATATCTAAATATAGGAACACTATCCAATATAAAGAGACTAGGCACTGATCATAGCATACCACGAAATTATAGTTCCATTTGTTTAGGTTTTGAGACCAATTAAAGGATGCATGAACATCAATTTAAGTGCCATTTAACTAATGAACTATTTGATCTATCTTCCATTATATAAGGGAAACTAAAATAAGTGGTCATTTAAGGATCTTTTTTTTTTTTTTAACTTATTCTTTCTTCCATATTTCACACCACACTAAACTGTGTACACTTATTTAATGTCATCTCAATTTTTTCTATTTTCTCACAATTCATTCTAATTTTTAATTACGGTATCTTCTAGTTGATTCAAGTGATCATAACATACCCTAATCAAAGTATTTATTATTGAGAACTTTTCGGAGTTTAAATTAATTACATTGTCCATGTAAACTTAAACATACCTATGCACAACTAACAACTATGTTGATTGGCTACCATATCCAAGTAACCACAAGTAAAACATAAATAAGACACATATTCGATATCATTAAAAAAATTGAGCATTAATTATTTAAAAGAAGAAATCTAATAGACATAAGCAAAGTTATCACGTCATCATAAGATACTTCTGCCCCATAACACTTCAACATACATCTCTTAGAAGACCAAAATGATAATGGCCTGCTTGGCATAAAATATGGAGGTTTACCCTCTTCCACCCTAGTTTAATTTGGAGTGTCAAGTTTCTCCTTTTGAGAAATTTATGAACTTCAACAGGAGATTTAGATATGAGAAGCATCATTAATGTTATCACTTCTTCTAATAGTTTGATTATAATTTTACTTAAATAATACTAATAATTAGTAATCAGATAAGACTTAAGAAAGGCGCACTTATTTACCATTAGACAACCCCATACTATGAAGTCACGTTCTAATAGTTCCTTCATGGAGCAACTAACTACCCCATTGTCTTTTGTAGACTTGTAGTCTTTCTAGAGCATTCCCAACCTCTCAGGCATGCCACATCATCAAAAATTTCATATTTTTGGATCTCGCATTCCATCACTTTCCCAACCAATGAAACTTCAATTTAAATTATATAATAAAATATTTTATACGAACCCATCTTATAACATATATTTTTTTAATTACCTAAATAGTATTTTTATATTAAGGAAAAAAAGAAAAATAATTAAAAAATAAAAAAGGACAAAAAAGGTGAAATGGCTAGAGGAACGCCTGAGCGAGGTGCCCCGCGTGCCCCCATTTCCCTAATGCTGCCAGGCAAATACTGTCACAAGTGGCGCACACGGGGCCCATTCTCCCACGCGTTCCCTCACGCTGCCACTGCTCTTAGATAAGAGGCAAATATGAGAGAGGCAAGGGCTCCACCACCAAGCTTGGGAGGCATGTCTTTGTCAACAGCTCCATCTAAAATGGAGAGACCCCAACAACCCCCCCAGGATGAATTGACGCAAACTTTGCTTTCTGCTGGAATCCCTAGGCGCATTGATCGATCAATTCCCCTTCTCTGTTTGCTTGCTAGTGTTAGCTTGTCAAACTTTTGCTTTATTGGTGTTGCATTTTTCTTTGTTCGGTGCGCAAAAAAGTGTAGCTTGATCAGTTAAAGTGCTGCCACTATCATTTTATCTGCATGTGCCTCAAAAGCATGCAGCATTCCTTCACTTTCCCCTTTTCTTCCAAATTAAAGTTCTTTTTTGAATCTCTCTTTTTAGAAAATATTAGTTATAGCATAAAGAAAAATTCTAATTTGAATTGATGCTTAAAAGTCATATATGACTAGTCTTGTAAGACTGTAATTTTAACATTACATAGATTCCTCTGTAATCAATATATAGTTTTATTTATTTATTTTTGTTAGTTAGTTTAGAATGATATTAGATTAGTTTATTTTCATAGTTAGTGGTCTACTTTCACTCCTCTTTCCTGATGAGATGACCTTCAAGTACTATAACAATATACTTTCGGCATTTAAATTACTTTAAAAAAATCACGTATGCAACCCATGAAGCTTCCATGTGACAGCCAAGCAGTATTGCATATTGTCCAAAACCTAGTATTCCATGAAAAGACTAAACATATTGAGCTGTATTGCCACTTTGTTCGTGAAACACTTGTGGTCGGCTTGCTTACTCTCATGGACGAAACTTCTCGCATCAAGCTGCCGACATGTTCACTGTGACGTTGGGAAAGAAACAATTTCAGTATCTTAAGAGCAAGTTGCGCATGGTCAGTTTGCATGCTTCAACTTGAGGGGAAGTGTTAGTTAAGAATATAATATTTGCTGTCAATTTTATTTCTTAATTATGTAACTTGTTTCCTAAGCTAGTTAGGACCAGGTTTTTTGTTCTGTATATTAACCCATGTAATTGGCATGCATAAGATCAATGAAAAAGAAAAACGGCAATAGAGGTGAGAGACCATGAGTTTTGCCCAAAAATTCGTCCTTGATTTTTCATGTAGTGACCTTGAAAGAAAGCACTGGTTTAGAGAAACCAAGAATTGCGGAGAATTTGATGTAATTAACTGCATGATGCATAACTTGGATATCTTATCATGGCCTATTCTGCGACTATGGTTCCAAAATAGGCCAAATTCAGGATAAAGTTTATTTCAATCGATGCAGATTTATCAAACTTAAAAAGCCATGCGAACGAATACTTTTTTCGTGAGAGGCTTTTTAATATTTAACGGTACGTAATATGGAGGGGCCAGAAATTCAGCAGCAGATGTGATAATGAAGGGTGAGTTACTGAGTTCTAAGCGATAATAAGAATGAGTTGTAAGCAATCAAGAGCAATGTGCTAATGCATGCTCTAAATGTCAAAATAACCAAAGCCTTAAATGGATCGGCCTGAACTAATAAGATTACCATGTTTATATTTAAATTATAATTATGATGGATGTGAATTTTTATGATTGTGAGAAGATTACATGAGTGTCTAGCTAAGTTGACTTGCAACTTACGGAAGCTTGTCGTGATCCATTGCTTGATCTATAAGTAAACTTATAGATTGAAATGAGAAGTTATGGGGTGATCCATCACTTGACCTCTTCGCAACATTTTTTTTTTTTTTTTTTGTTTTTGAAATGGTTATGTAAACATTTATGAGTTGTAGATTCCATGTAATCAAAGTGATAATTCAATCAAAATGATAATGATGATCATTTTATTACTATATTTGGTTACCATTATTTAGGGATATAATCAAAATTGTCTTGTAATCACATTTATTTCAACCTATGCACATATAATAACTTGACTTTTTCTAAATTCTTGTGATTACATACGTATGAATCAAAATCTATCCAATTATAAACGTATTATATGTGGGGACTTTCCCTCTCTTCTCTCTGTTGTCTCTCATCTACTTCACATCTCTTTGTATACCACCACTTTTTTAAAGGTTTGAAGGCTCCTCAACCCCTTCTTTCTCCTTTCCACATTAAATAGAGTTTAACTCAGACCATAATCATATTATTGTAACTGCATTTTTATACTTTCTACATATAATCTCTCTTCCCCCCCTCTCTTTCTCTCTCATCACCACCATCATCATCATCATCTTATTTTCGCTTTCCTTGCTAAACTTGAACAATAGTATATCATTGTAAATTAGAGGAAATGGAGTGAAATCAGTCTAATATGAAGCATTATAATAATCATAATAATATATTGAATGATAATTATCAACAAAGTTGTGAATAATTAAAGTAAGCAAAATAAAATATGAATTGAATTGCTAGTACTTCATGTCATGTGTAAAATAAATTGTTGTTTGTAAATAAATTTATCCAATTATAATTATAAAAACTATGTAACCAAATATTAATTATAATATAATTATTATCTCATTTTATTATATTAAAAATTATATTATATATTTAATTTTATTACATGTTAATTACATTACTTCCAATCAAATATTAACTATATAAATAATAAATATTGAGAAGCCAATTCAGGGCAAGCAGGTGACTCAGCTCTTTATGATATCCGCAGGCAAAGCCAAGTGCTGTCATAAAATAAATAAATATTTTCACCGAAGAATTCCAACTGATAAGTCAATCAATCAATCAATTTTAGCATTTTATGATTAGTAAATTCATTTTTACTTTTCGTTTTCTCAGATAGAGGAATAAATTACAAACAAAGGTCATCAATGGGGACCCACCTGGAAATCTGTAACAGCAGTTTCATTTTCATTCCCCTTTTTTCACAGCACCTTCTTCAATTGCTTATTTAAATCACAGCCTACCCCTTTCTCGCCCTCTCCCTCTATCTCTGTCTGTGTGGAATTTTTGCCTGTGCCTCATGATTTTCGCCTCCTCTTTGATTTATTTTATTGTATTTTTCTGGGCGTGGAGCAATCTTCATTAAATAAGGTGAGAAATTTGTGCTCTTTAGTCCGTTTGAACTGTGGAGAAGTGTAAGTCTTGTCATTCACACCTTCAAATCTCGAAGAGTAGAGCTTCATGGGTGAAGAATCTAGGGTTTATAATCAGCTTTGACAACCACCAAGTCTAACCCATTTTAGCAAAAGGTCTGTTCTTGCTTTTCGCCCTTCTTATTTGACTCTCTCAATCTTTAAGACCAGGAATTTTGTTCATGTTTTTTCTCTGATCTTAGTCTGGGTCAATGATTTGATTTTCTAGGCTGCCCATTTGAATCTGAACTTCTGGGTGTTCTGTCAACAGAAGAATTAGTCTAATTCCTCAAATTTTTGTCAAGGATTTGATTTTGGTGTTGTAGACTTGTAGTTTGGCTATCTGCCTCTCTTTTAAGCTAACTGGGTCCTTGAAATTCTGTTCTGGGTGCTCTGAAATTCGTATTCTGAGAAGTATTTGTGTTCATGGTGGTCGAATCTTTTCTTGGTTTTGCAGGGTGGGAAGTTAGGTTAATTGTTTGAGTAGGTTTATTTCATTTCTTTTCCTCCCCCTGCCATGGAGGGGGTTGAGGAAGCTAACAGAGTTGCTGTGGAAAGTTGTCATAGAGTTATAAGCATCATATCTCAACCTCAAGAACAAGCCCAGTTTAGGAAATTAGCTGCTGAAACTGAGCAAGCCTTGACTAAGTTCAAAAGGGTTATATCTCTCCTAGGCAACGGATTAGGCCATGGGAGGGCTAGGATAGTGAAGAGAAATGGAACTAACCCTTATCCCCAAAATATTTTCTTAGAGTGGTCAAATGAGCCTAAAGCTGATCAGATTCAACCAATTAAGGCTCTTCAGCTGCTGAAAACCAACTTGAATGAGTGCCCAATTCAAGAGAATGGCTCCACAACTGGTAGAAGTCGTTTGTCTGTGGGGGGAAATCTGTCATTGGAACTGAGTTCAAGTGGGAAAACCCCTCTTCAACATGCTCAAGCGGTTCCGAAATCACATTATCAGTTCCTTCAGCCGCAGCAGAATCTTCAGCTTCAACAGCAACAGCTAAAGCATCAAGCTGAAATGATGTATAAGAGGAGTAATAGTGGGATTAATCTGAATTTCGACAACTCTAGTTGCACTCCTACGATGTCTTCGACTCGATCTTTCATCTCTTCATTGAGTATTGATGGGAGTGTGGCTAATTTGGATGGGAATGGGTTCAATTTGATTGGGGTCGGTCACTCATCAGACCAGAACTTGAGCCAACAGAGAAAGAGGTGCTCTGGTAGGGGAGAAGATGGGAGTGTGAAATGTTCAAGCAGTGGTCGATGCCATTGCTCCAAAAAGAGGTTAGATCATGGGGGGTTCTAGCTCTTGCTTGTGCAGTGTGATGAGCATTACATTTCAGTATGTTGTTTATGACAATTTGCTTTCATGCTTGGTACAGGAAGCATAGGGTGAAGAGATCAATCAAGGTTCCTGCTGTTAGTAACAAACTGGCTGATATCCCTCCAGACAAGTATTCCTGGAGAAAATATGGTCAGAAGCCAATCAAGGGTTCACCTCACCCTCGGTATGTACATATCGTATGGGATATTCTGTATTGCTATCTGTGTTACATGCGTAGATTGTTTATGTTACCTCAACTGCCCATTTAACTTTGAATGGCTATGTATTAACGTGTTGAACACTAGTGGCTAAAGCCGAGCTACATTGACTACGATAGATATGACTTACGTGAACCCTACTTCATTATTTAGATGTTTAAAGCACTTGATATGCGATGTCAAGATTGTCAAACTATAGCTCCCTGTTCATAGGCTGTTGTGCCAAATTCATTTTAAGGCTGAACTTGTATAGATTCTTTTGGTGCATAAAGTGAGTAAGCTTTTTGATGCTCACCTTGTTTAGAAAGTATGACCCTTTAGTGGAAATAACCTTTCATATTCCTAAAGGTAAAGCTCAAAGCATGCTTGGTTGATGTTTAAACCTTAACTCTTAATTCTTATGAAGTTAACAGATTGCAAACCATTCTCATCATCATTATTGAAGTTTCCTGCTTCAGAAATCAATGCAATCATTGGCTTAAGGTGTAACCGTGTAACTTCCCGGGTTGGATAGTATACCAATGAAAGAAATATTGGTTTCCATTTTTCCCCTCTTCAATTTCTGGTTGAGAAGTACCTTTCTAGTTTTTAGAAGTTGTTATTACTTGTAAACTGTTTTTCTGGGTTTGTTACTGGCGCATCATGATTCTCGTTTTCAATGTGACTTTGATTGACCACCTTCGATGATGAATGACTAACGAGAGAAACAATTACTGCGATTACTCTTATCCGGATAGGCAATGGAGATGCAATGGAGATGCTGAATTTCTTTGCATTTCCACCCACAACTACTGGCTAGATATGTTTTCAATGACGACATGGAAAGCAAATATACATTCTAATTCTTCTTCTAATGATGCTACAGGGGTTACTATAAGTGCAGCACCATGAGAGGTTGTCCCGCAAGGAAGCATGTTGAGAGATGCTTGGAAGATCCGTCTATGCTTATTGTCACATATGAAGGTGAGCACAATCACCCCTGTGTACCATCACCATCAGCAACCACATGATCCAATGACCCAAATTGCCATTCAAAAATTTCCAAGATCCCAGAAATCATCATGGACCATGACTGGTTTAAATTGCTCCTGTACATAGTTCCTTTGAGTCTTTGACTAGGTTAATTGCAATTTAGGAATAGGTTTCTTTCATTTTGGGGGCATTATTTTGGGGGATTTCAATAGCAGATTTTTCAGGTATTGTTGTTGCCAACATGGGACGACAGTTCCTAATCCTAGGCTAGAGCAAGGGCGAAAAAGTGTTCCAAACTGAGGTTTCAAGCTGTAAAAGTCTCCTCCATCTTTGTGACATTCTCCGTTTTTTCGCAAATTGGATGGGTGTTTATGGTCAAGAACTTTTGGCCACATCGAGAGTTTCGATCTTGCATATTTCATTTCTTTGTCGTGCTTCATTCAACATCTTTATCTACTGATATTGTGAATCACAGCTACTTTCAAGAGTTATGCCTTTGCTTTCCCCACAGAACGTCTAACAGCATATGGTCATTTTGGATTTGAACTTTCCTCGGTAAAATCTCTCCGAATATTTGCAATTAGTTTACTATATCATGCAACTTCAAGATGAGGGTAGAATTTGTTGTTAGGACTTGCCAAGAAGGTTGAATACCTGAGCTCATCCATGATGGGTATTGTGAACTGCACTGGCATCTTCTCTGTTTTTCCCTGCTTTTTTGTGGCTTGCTTGTTTGTTTATCAAATACTTTGAACATTGCTTGCAAGCAATCATAGTTTTAGTGAGGCAACGATGTTTCATCCTAGACTACCCTTTTCAATGGCCTTTCCATAAGCCATGTATTTCCTCGGCGTAATTTTGTACAATAACATCCGATGTGGGTCCATTTGTAGTAGGATAGCGGGATATTTGACAAAACAACATCTATTAGCGAGGTTGGATTAAGTGCTTAGCCGTTTACAACTACTTTCGAAAGCATTGTGAACAATTTTTGACATCTCACAACATATATCTTCTGTGAAAGCTTTTTAAACGTTTTTTTTTTTTTAATATGAAAATTCCTATAAATGTTATTGTCTTACTTGAAAAGGAAAAAAAAGAAAGAAAGGGGTAATTTTTGTGATGCGAAAGTGTGAGTCAATCAAACTTAATTGTTGGTTTTGCTTGAGAGCCAACCTAATATTAGCGTAAGTTAGCGTTGGAGGAAGATTTTTTAAGCATCAAGCATCATTGTCGCGTAGGCCTCCCACAATATTCGATATTCGTCATTTTCATGCTCTACTTTAGTAAATCAGACGACAAAAATGAAAATTTATGATGGAGGAGTTTTGTCTATGAGTCAACAGAAGTTTTACTATAATAAAATGAACTATAAACGACCATGATAACAACGACAAATAATAATTATCATCATCATCAATACATCAACGAACAATTGGTTAGGTTGATGCATTCATCAATGTCTTCCACTGCGGTTGACTTCATAGTTTGGTTACGTGATGTGTGCCATTAATTTGTCTGTGATAGAGAGATGGGTCATACACTCATGCACCATACCATATTTGCTTGCGTCTCACCTTTGAGTTGCTACTGTAAATTGGTGATTTTTTTTGGGGGGGGGGGGGGGACAAACTCAAAAATAAGTAATAATGGACAATATCAATGTTATACATGCAATGCCTCAAACAACAATTTGCACGTATATATAAGCTATAAAAGGGATTTTAGAACAATTTTAGAATGAAGGAATAGAGGAACTCATAATCGATGTCTATCAGTACATTTACCGATATTATATATACAATACCTTATTGATGTATATCGATTGAAAAATTGGTAAATCAGTGCCCATATTTATGAGTGAATACTAGTTGATGTCAAATCGTCGATTCTTGTCAACCCAATATCAAGGGTGATGTTGAACCCGAAAAAGTTTTCATTTTTAATATTGTCATTTTTTAATTGATTAGTCACAAATACGGTATAATGAATTTTTATAAATGTGGTACTCTCAATTTACGAAAAATTAGTGCCAATAATACGACATTGCAATTGTTATGTTAAAACCATCCCAATTGTTTGTGGATGGAAACAGCATAACTTCATGAGTATTGTCGCTTCATGGGCTTAAAGGATCATTAATTATTCCTTCAGTGACCTAAAGTGCAGTTCGTGATTACAACTATTTCTGGACAACAATTTAAGCCCACATCTATGATGGGCTCATATGGCCCGATCATTGGTAGAGCTGGATTTACTTGGCCCAATAGACTTATGTTGGGCCCTCAAAAAGAAAAATGAGTGAACATTGACTCGGTGTTTTTTTTGATCTTTTCGCGCCCGTCCTTTTCGTAAGTAAAATCATTGACTCTTACTCCTCCCCATGCATTTTCACTTCTTCCTGCTCTTTGAAGATAAATAACACTCTTTTGCCACTCCATTTTACTCCCTCTCACACCTTGATATGAGAGCATTCCCATAGATGAGCCAGTTTTTTGGCTCACCAGTAGGAACCTACCTCTACCATATCAACTTATGAGCCAACTTTTTAGCTCACAGTTCTCTCTCTCCCCAATGCAAGGCTCATTACTTTAGCCTATCAAATAAAATAAGACTCATAGACTCACTCTACAACACGCATGCTTCTTTTAATATCCCAAAAAAGGAAAAACCAACCAAAATTAAAAAAATAAAAAAGCAAGAAAAATTGGAAGTGAGTCGGCTCACGCCCACGAGAAGGCTCGCGAACCGCTCGTGGGCTCATACTGCTGCAGGAGGAGCGAGCGGCTCGACTCACAAATTGAGCGCGCGAGCCACAAATTTGCCTCCATTGGAAGTGCTCTTAATAATATATCTTTTTCCTACTTCATTCTATTCCGTCATACTTCATTCCTCTCCATCCCACTCTATCCCTCTTTTGTCCCAAAAAAAAAAAAAAAAAAACACTCCTTACTCTGTATCACTTCTTCCCATCTCACACTTCCAATTTATCCAAAAACGAACATACCCTTCGCCGGTGTCATTTCTTACAAGCTGCTTCTAGGGAAAGTCTTCAACTTTGAACAAATTTCAATGATTATATCAAAAATTCGGATCTATTAATCGCAGTTATATATCATTCAATTCTAACATACAAGTGGAAAAATAAAGAGGGCCTTGGGAAGAAAAAATATTAATGTTTCTTGAACCACGATATCCCAAGGTTACCATATAATTTGCAAATAAAATTACCATGTTTAAAATGAATTTGTACATGCCTATTACCTTGTTGGTAGGGTGCGGACAGTTGGTGACCACCCTCGATGTACAAAACGATTCCCAAGAAAAAGGGGTGATTTCGATTTAAAAATGAATCACACATCAAATATGAGAATCAATTATTCTATTTTCATAACAAGATTAAAAAAAGGATGAACCAATATGTACTTTTATAAGTGCAGTAAGCATGTATAAATGAAACTTTCCTATATGACAAATAAATATAGGTACAAGGCTATCGAAAATATGTAACCTCAAGAGTATCATACAAATTGCCTATTTGGGGAAGAAACTCAAGAAAGTAAGTTATAATCTGTAACTACATGTATAGTTTGCACTAATTACTTAATTTAGATGTTCATAGTTCAATATCGAAGTATATATTCAAGCCTACCAATTTTGATTTCGGTTTTCAAAATTAGGAATTGCTTCTAACATGTTGGAGTTGTGGAAGTGTAACTTGTCGCACATATATAAAATTAAAGGGATTGAGTATGTATCTAAGCTTGTGGTTAATTCACTTTTTGCTAATTGATTTTAGGTTAGAACCTCATTTAAACATATATGCATCACTTATTGGTTTAAGACCCAATTTTTATAAACTTTGACACGGTATTAGAGCACGTACTCATCCCTAGTTTGCCACCATCCCCATTTGATTAATTGTGCGCATGCGTTGCACCTTATTAGTAGCTCACACGTAAGGGGATGTGTTGGAGCTGTAAAACCCACATTGATAAAATTAAAGCGTTTGAGCATGTATATAAATTTGTAAGTTACTCAACTAATCACCAATTTATTTTGAATTGAGACTTCATTTGAACTTATATGCATGATAAGTTCGTTTAAGACTCAATCTCTATAAATTTCGACATGACCAAGTCCGATTCGCTTTCAAGATCAAGGGTGGTTACCAACTGTGCCCATCCTACTAGTAGGTTAGATTAAAAACCCGAATGTAATTAAGAATCTAATGCTAATAGGGTCATGATTTGGCTATAAAAAGGGGGGGGGGGGGGGGTACCAATGTACCATTGGGAGATGTTAGCATTTGCTTTTTCTCTTGTTTCACTCCTCATTGTTCTGCTCTTCCGTGTCGGTGTCATAGAGAAGCAAATTTATTTTCTAGCTCCCATATAATTCGAAAAAACAAAAATAAAAAACAAATGACATGCATCTTTAATTTCATGGCGAAGGATTATTATGGTTAATCTAAGAGGAAGCTTTACTGCTTTAGCATTAATCCTTATAGCTGTGGCATGATTTACTCAATGGTAAGATAAAATTGAAGGTGAAGATGTATACGGCCTTTCATTCAATGCTAGACTTAGTTATCTCATGAATCATTTTTTACCGAGGACTATCAATGCGGTTTCGCCAAAATTCACATTTTTTAAAGAGTTATTTTACAATACGGTGTCACATACTAACGGGTGTACCACGTAATTTGCCGAGATCACAACTATTTACCTTTAATCAACGCTTCCCGTGGAGTTTTTTAAAATTTTCGAGGGATAAAATTAGTACAGCAATGAGGAAAAGTAGTCATAAATTTTGATTTGATTTGTTGTAAACATGTACTTTGTGGTTCCGGGAAAACATTTGCTTGAAATGGATACTGCTTATAATTGGTATAGTTATATCTTTAGAAAATCTGAAAAAATTAGTGCATTATTTTTAATATACATATGTTAGTTGAAGGCACTCAAAGTAGGATGACTTCAGCATGATGATTAATAATATAAAAGCCTATTTTATGCGTATCTCCATCCGCACTATACATGAATTTTACCTGAAATAAACATTCAGTAAAACTGTGCTAAACATGCTTAGATGTGTAGCATGTTTGCAATATTTCAAGGTATTAGACTCAAACAATTAACTTGTTATGGATTTTCAAACCTTATGATGACAGAAATACTTAATACGTGTCGATATAAGTAATCTCATTTGCATACACCATATGTACATTTGTGCCCTTTTTACCCAATTGAAATAGTGTGTTTTCGAAGACTTAGCATTCCGATTAATGAAGTGAAAAGCCAACCACGAGGCATCGTCAACTATGTTTTTCATATTCTTTTGACACTTGTAAAAAGAACTAGATATCAAGACAAGTTCTTGCAATAGTTTGGGCACTTATAATTGTGTCAATAAGAACAATCAGGCTTTTTTACAAGGATAGAAATCAGATGTTACATATTTTCTTCTTTTACATAATAATATTCTTTGTGAGTGCCATTCGAAGCAAATAAGAGAAGCTCTTATATGAGATTGAAATGGTTTGTGCCACATCTGGTCTCATCATACTTGTATGGGTCATTCAGTAATTGCATATATAAGCCATACATTAACCTATGCATTATTGATTTGGATTTTACTCTAAACCCTTGTTCTCAATTCAGCTATTTACATAGTTTTGGGTGTATTTCACCAACCTTATATGTTACAAATGTGGTAGCATAGGTACACACTCACAAGTTAATTTGAAGGGATGTTTTCTTTTAAAATATGAACATGCCATGGTACATAAGAGTCCTCATGTATATTATAACTTTTCCTCTCAAAACAAATAAAAGGTATAACGATTTGATTAACCTAGAAAATCAAAATTTTAATGATTATTATTAACTATAGAAGATCGCAAAGTAAAAGAAAGGCAAAAAAGAGAACCGCACTAGTAATATCACATGAATAAGGGAGTTCCTATTCATATAACAAATGTGGAATAACTGTTTTATTATACTATATTAGTACATAGATGCATTTACATTAAATCATTATAAGGTGCTGGAATACGAGTTTTAGAGATCTTGTAGCCTACTGCAACATTTTATATTGCACCTGGTGACTTACACGGTTAAACAATGCAAAATGTGAATGTAATCTTAGATATCATACATCTATTGAACGTGTTCATCTTTGTCGATCTTTGAATGAACATTTAAATATCCAAATCACATTCAATTCACACGATTCTTGATTTGTTAGATTCCTATGTTACCCTGTTATCGAATGTAGTGAGCCAAAACCAAATTTGGAAACTATATATGCATTAAAACCCTTCAAAATGGTGTCAAAGTCAAACCAAACCCTAATAATGACCACTGTTGCTTCCGGATCCGATTTCTCTAAATTCGTTCTGTAGTATAACTTGAGTAAGTACTCATATGAAACCTTAAAAAATAATCTACACAAAGAAACAAACATCATAAAATTTCACTAACCCTAGCTCAAGATATTCACACATGAATCGAGGTAAGAAACACACCCCCAAACCCCCACTTCCAATCAATCCATCCAAATCTTGAAGCTCCGCCTCCACCCTTCTCTTGTCCCGGCCCCCCTTTTGCAACCGTTGATAACTCCTTATCCAACGACCAGCACATGAAATTTCGAAAATGGGCTTCGATCCTCGTGAGGGTCCTCTCAACCAGTCAAATCATGCCATGTGGACATTGACACGTACATTTCTAACTATTTAAAGCCCCCATTTGTTAACGTTTTTCCTCACTCAAATTCGTAAGCGTCCACCATCGTCGGTAAGCTTGAATTCCGACAGAGGCTCTCTCTCTCTCTCTCCCCCCCTCTCACATCAAAATCCCCGATTCACTAACCTTAATTTGCTCGATTCTCTGCTAATGGCGGCCACTGAGGAGCCGATTGTTGCGACGGAGGTTGCGGATGCTCCTGCCGCCGACGCTGCTCCGGCGGAGGAGAAGCCGGCGGCCGAGGAGAATCCCGGCGGTGATAATCCCAGCGCCATCGAGGCCAAGCCGAAGAAAGCGAAGGCTAAGAAGCCGTCTGCTCCAAGGAAGAGCAGGAATCCGCCTACTCATCCACCTTACTTTGAGGTGAGAATTGTTGAAATTTGAATTTTGCGATGAATTTTGATTGCTGATTCGATCTCATTGGTTGAAATTCTGGTGAAATTCAGATGATCAAAGAAGCGATTACGACTTTGAAGGAGAGGAACGGGTCAAGTCAGTATGCAATCCAGAAATTCATCGAAGAGAAGCACAAACAGCTTCCACCGAACTTCCGGAAGCTTCTGCTCGCCAATTTGAAGAAATTCGTTACTTCTGGAAAACTTGTCAAGGTCAAGGGCTCATACAAGCTCCCACCATCTCGATTACCAGCTCCGAAAGCCGAGCCTGCTCCGACGAAGAAGTCGAAACCTGCTGCTGCTGCGAAGGCTAAGCCGAAAGCCGCCGCCGCTAAGTCTAAAGCAGCCGCCGCCAAGCCCAAAGCAGCCGCCGCCAAGCCGAAAGCCATCGCGGCTAAACCTAAGGCTGCCACCGCTAAGCCGAAAGCTGCAGCCGCAGCTGCTAAGCCTAAGGCTAAAGCTGCAGCCGCTGCCAAGCCGAAAGGGGCCACGAAGTCCAAGGCTAAGCCAGCCGCCAAGCCGAAGGAAGCTGCTGCTCCGGCTAAGACCAGGTCTGCTGGGACAAAGAGAAAAGCACTGAGTGATGTGAAGCCGAAGGAGAAACCGGCGAAGGTTGCCAAGACAACCGCGAAATCTACGCCATCAAAGAAGGCTGCTCCGGCTGCAAAGGCGGCGCCGAAAAAGGCGGCTCCGGCGAAGAAGGCTTCTGTGAAGAGTTTGAAGCCGAAGAGTGTGAAGTCTCCGGCGAAGAGAGCTATGCCTAAGAGAGGGAAGAAGTGAGAGAGGAAATGATCTTGTTGTGTTGTTGGATTTGTAGTGGGCATAGTTGACTTGTGTAAATGTTTGGGTTTTAGTTGTTGATGTATGTTGAGTTTTAGAGCCCATACACACGTTGGGTTGACCTTTTTTTTTTTTCCATTTTTTCCCCTAGTTGTTATAAATGGTATTTAGATGAATGTTTACATGATTATCAATGAAGTATGAGATGAAATTATAGAGTTCAATCGTTTCTCTGTCGGTTCGTTTGTTTTCTGTGTGAATTCTGGAATGATTTGATCATATTTCGAGCCAAATGGTATGTCTGTTTCGATTTTTCTGGGGTTTAAATGCTTTTATTGCTGCATTGCCATTGACATGCCTGTTTGAAGAGAGCGTTTAGGGTTCTTTTGTTGATTTTCTTGCTTTCATTTTGCAGAAGAATGTGGAGGACGGAAGAAGAAATCTTGAAGAACATCCAATTGAATTATGCCTTGAGGATGTAAGTCATGCTAATTGCTGATTGTTGTCTCATTGGAATTTGTAATATCGAGTCCTTGGCGTCCTTTGTCATTTGTGTGTTTGTCTGTGCAGTCCGTGGCCATGCTTTTGTGATTGATTGTGTTTCTTCTTGGAAAGACCTTAGAATGAAAATACTATGGTTTATGTTGATGAGCGGATCACTTGGTGTTTCTCATATTATTGTGAAGGGCAAGAATTATAAGAGAGTAGTGAAATCAAGTTGGAAGCTTTACTGCTGCTGTAATTTCCTTGTAAGACACGAATCAGATTGCCAATGATGAAAATTTAATACCTGAATGTGTAAGACCGTAATGAAACTGCCATGGACGAAACTACAATAATGCTGGAGTATGTAATCCATTTAAGTTGCATACTTGCATGGATGAGGTCTAATGCTCTTCCAATGGTGTATATATGTATTGTGGTTTGCTGATGTTTGTCAGGGATTCTCATTCTGCATATTTGCTGCCCGCGCTTGTTACTTTTGAAGTTCTTCCTGCATGATTTGCTGCCTGTGCTTGTTACTCTTGAAGACTTGGAAATGTTGACTGCTAGGTGTGCTTTTATAGTTCATTGAAGACTTTTAGGGATTTTGATTCTGCATGATGTGCTGCCTGTGCTTGTTACTCTTGAAGACTTGGAAATGTTTACTGCAAGGTGTGCTTTTATAGTTCATTGTATGCTGCCTGTGCTTGTTACTCTTGAAGACTTGGAAATGTTGACTGCAAGGGTGCTTTTATAGTTCATTGTATCCATCATGCAGACACACGGTGAACATCCTCTAATAGTCTAGTTCATGTGGATGCATTTATCACCTTTTGTTTTCATCTCTTAATGTTATGAGATACAAGCAACATCAACCTTTAGTTGGACTGTGAGAGAATTCTCTCGCGCCACGTTCTTCTGTTCATTGTTATGGATCCTGGTTTCCTATCCGCTTACAATGATTTGTAAGGTAGAATTATTTGTAGATTTCAGTTGGAAGTTCTTATGGAGACATCACCATTGTTTAGCATCATATAGGCGGTTGTTTTAAGTTTTTCTGATTTGGTAATGTTCACCATTATCTTCTCTCTGGTTTGAAGTTCTACTTGGGTTTGGTTGGTACAACGAATTATTTCTTGTATCTGAAGTAGGACTTTCTTGTCCATTGTTAGAGGTTAGGGATCATTAGGTCAAGGATCGTTTCACAGGTAATCCCCGGTGTTGCTCTCGCTGGTTTAAGTTTGGACACATGACATGAGCATGGCAACCCTCCGTTTGCTAGATCTCACGAGGTTGTCATGTTCGCATATGTTGCTTGATGTCAGTCAGTTTAAGTCTGAAGTTTACTCCTGCTTATGCCCATATGTAGAGACCACTGTTGTTTTACTGAAGAAGACTGCAATGTGCTATCAATATTTCACTTTTTTTTAGCTGTATCATATTTTGAACTCCCTCAGATAAGTGGCTGCTCTTTCATATTCCCGTCTTTCATTTCCCAGGATTTGTGTTGGTGGAGCTTGAAAGAGGATGTTGAACTGAGTTATCAGATAATGTCAATAAAAAATCCAACTTTGAAAGGGCTTGTTTCAAACCAAGCTGTTTCAGGTACTTTTCGACTTTCTCTTGATAATTGATGATTCAATTTGATATCCGTGAACATAGGATGTTCAAGTTGATATTCGTGCCTGTATGTTCACGGAAGGACAATACTATGGGATAATGTCCTTCCTATCGATATTTTGAAAATACCATCATGAAGACATTTGGAGAGCTTAGATGTACATTCTAGATGAGGAGATCCTGGTTTTAGATTCTTCAAGTAGAGAATTGCAGTAGTCGACTAGTACTTGTTCAACAGAATATCTTCAGGAAGGTCATTTGGGGTGGGTGTTTCACAGACAATTCTTTGCTTTAGGGGTAAATCCGTGTGCATATGGATATTTCTGCTGCTGTTAATGTTTCAGACCTAAGTTATACTCCAAAGTCCGCATTTTCTGCTGTAGGCCTGCAGCTGATAGCGGAGACTCAGGGTCAAGATACATGTGACAAATGCGTGCCTACTTAGCTAAATTTTTTGTGGCCATTGTATTTTATTTTATTTTCGTAAAATATATAATCTTTAGGGATACTGATTGTTGCGGCTTATGATGCTAAAGGTTGCTTGACTTGGGAATACTAGTATGTGAGTAGGGATTGGTCAAGTTGCACACGATGTTATCTCTATAGCCAGGCCTAAGCTGGGTGGGAAGGGGGATTTAGATGTGGCAGCCTTACCCCATAATTATTAAGAGGGTTATTCTGGGGGCACTAGGTTAAAATCTTTCGACTGCCTAATACTGTATGAACAGAAAAGGAACAGAGGATAATTTCAGGAGGCATTTTCTTATCGAAGGATACAATGTTGCCACTGATGGAAACTAATAATGTAACGTAAAAGGAAAGTAACCATAGCAGGTGTAGTAAATAACGGGAGAATAAGATGCAGATAAAATTAACGAACGATCAAAGAAATTCAAGTAGTTGCAAATGTGAAAACAAGTAGCAAAGTGGAGTAGAACTAATTACGAAAATCAGCAATACAAGGAAACCTAAGATAAGATCTTACCCTTTCGAATTTGAGGATGACATTAATGAAGCTGTAGTCTTGTTTTAGTCTCCTTAGTCAAGCGTTTGTCTTGTTTTAGCCTCCTTGGAGGAGTCAGATCACTAGGTTAAAATCTTTCGACTGCCTAATACTGTATGAACAGAAAAGGAACAGAGGATAATTTCAGGAGGCATTTTCTTATCGAAGGATACAATGTTGCCACTGATGGAAACTAATAATGTAATGTAAAAGGAAAGTAACCATAGCAGGTGTAGTAAATAACGGGAGAATAAGATGCAGATAAAATTAACGAACGATCAAAGAAATTCAAGTAGTTGCAAATGTGAAAACAAGTAGCAACGTGGAGTAGAATTAATTACGAAAATCAGCAATGCAAGGAAACCTAAGATAAGATCTTACCCTTTCGAACTTGAGGATGACATTAATGAAGCTGTAGTCTTGTTTTAGTCTCCTTAGTCAAGCGTTTGTCTTGTTTTAGCCTCCTTGGAGGAGTCAGATCGAGTTGAAATATAGTTACTGGAAATATAATCCAATCAATTACATATGCAAGGTCTTTGTGTGTGGGTGCCCCGGGGGGTGCTTCACGGTTTCATTATTCTAGGATATTGTTCTCGGGGTTACATAGTAATTGAGGTGACTGAGGTGCAACCTCCCTTGCTGGCATAGAGAGGGATCACAAAATACTAGGGCTACTGCCCTAATTTATCAGATCGACTGCGTACATTCTTTATCCGTTTGCAGTTGATTGTGAAGCTCTGTACAGTGAAATTAATATGTGATTTCATCTTCTATGAGCATCTGCATACCCTTTTGCATCTCTCTGTGGGTTGCTGGGGGTCGATCAGTGTCAAACTATGCTTCTACGTATTGTAATGATGTCCGAGTCATGTTGTCTTTCATTTTCCCCTTGTGTATGCTATTTCTGTGTACCGAACGGGAAGATTTAATCTATGTTTCATTAATATTCTCTGTTTAGAATTGAGTTCGCTTTTATGGGTTATGGATTTGGAATCGTTGCCCCTGTAATTCCTCAGAGTTGTGAAAAGGAAAAAAATTGCAAGGTTTTGGCATTCAAATGATTACTGTATGCTGCTCCTGTATTCATTGGAGTTGATTTTGCGGTTGTTACTATCTATTACTAACAGTTCAGTGACTGACCTTTTGATTTGATTCTGGAAATGCATTGGTCGATCTTACACCTTTCCTCCTCCGGTTTATCAAAAATCTGCAATTCTTTTGCCTTTTGAGAACTTTCTGCGCAATAATAGTATATTATCATTCTCACTTTTCCATATCTGTACTTTGCTGGCAGTTAATTCTGTATTGTTGCTTTTATTTCTAGTACCATCGGAAGAGGAACCAAGTAATCAGCATACAAAAATTTTGGATTCTTGATTCTCATTGAATAAGCAAACTGATCTTTGCCTGGATGGTGGCACTTTTTTGGGTTGAAACCCTTAAGATGACGGTGTTTCAGCTGTCATGCGTAAGCTTAATTCAGTGCCAATGTGAATATACATATGTGATCCATTCTATCTTGTGGTTGCACGTCAAGAACACTGTATCGAGTATGGAGTGATCTCTATGGGAAGAATTAGGAAGAAAGAATAAATGTTTGGTGTCTCAGAGCTAAGATCTGTTATACTTGGGACTAGAGCGAAAAGGCCACAAGGGATTTCATTTTCTTCTGCTCAGGAGCATAAACTGTTGCCCGACCTAAGTTTTAGATGGATAAGCCCGACCTAAGTTTGTTGATGCATATGTAAACATGATTCATATCCCGAAACTTTTGGTCTTGTAGGTCGTCGCTGTGGTGTACCTTGTTGATGCATGTGGTAAACAGAGATTTGCAGATTCAAAGAAAGAACTGGATGCACTTCTTTCGGATGATGCCCCTGCCAGGGTTCAATTTCTCATCCTCGGGGACAAGATTGACATCCCATATACTGCTTTAGAGGAGGAACTCTATTACCATCGAAGCTCGTCCAATTCTTACATGGATAAAGGCAGACTCCAAGGCACGGCATCTTGAGGTTTTCACTTTTCAAGTTGATGATTGTACGTAAAATGGGTTGCGGCAATGGATTCAAGTGGACGTCTCGGGCCCTGTTTGCACACCTAGCTGGCAAGTATGAGAATGGTGGGAGGAAAACAAAGTTTGATGGGATTGATTAATGCAAGTTCTCTGTTTGCCTTCGGATGTTCTTGTTAAGGGGCTTGGATTAGGTGATTTGTACCTTGGATTTTCTTTCTTGTAACAAGTAGCCAGTGGTATTCACGTTAGGAGGCTCTTTGTTTTGCCTATGAATTAGCCCTCTTCAACGACGTGGATTATTTTGGGGAATTGTGTTCTTCCCTTTATGAACGCACGTACTAGCTCTCTTAATAGCAATGCCTATATCATGCAGCAGAGAGTATCTACTTCCGACAATGCATATCTTATAAATCTGGGAGCATATGCTCTCAGGGTCACGCAGATGCTGTTGGTGGCATAGCCTTTTTTTTAAGAAAAGTAAATATGTGAAAAATAAGGTCAACTCTCTCATGTTTAGAGCAGTTTTTTTTCTTCCGTTTGCTCCTTTTCTCTCTCTCTCTCTCTCTTCTGTGCACCCTCTTCTGTCTGTTTAACCTCTTCTTTGTTGTCATTTGTTCTTCTTTGACCAAACTGATAAACTTGCTGGAAAATGAATCAAAATCATGCTCACAAACAATACTTTCGACATATTTGGCAGAAAATCACGAATTGAATGGCTATTATACTCATTTTTTTCCTTATAATCTTGAGCAAAATGGCCAATAATGGTGTATGAACTGTGGACGAATCTACTAGTGCGTCAGTGGCCACGGTGACTGCTTCCTGTACAATTTGCATTCAGTAGTGAATAACCCGGTTGTCGGGAATTGAAAGTCAACAATGTGGAGTTCTAACTTCTCTACTTCTCTCTCACCTGTCTTGCTGCTTTCCTCCATGTTTTGCCAAATCTCTGAACTTCCTCCTCTATCCTACTTCTTCTCCCTGGTTGCTAGTTGATAGGGAACAAATGCACAATGCTTAGTAATATAATGAACGAACTCGAATTTAATAGTTAACCAAATGAAGCCCCCCCCAAAAAAAAAAAAAACCTTCATTTGTGCATCACTGTAACTTATTTCTGTGGCTTATTTCTTTTTCTTCCATCCACTGCCTTCTTCCATGTTTTAGTTAGTCAATGAACAATATCAGACAACATAATGAACATACCCAAACTGACAATTAACAATCTTGTATAATAACTCCATGAGCAAAGTAAAGTTCGCTGGAGACCAACCTTCAACTACCTAATGAACTCACCGATCTCTCATAATGAACATTTATTGTTGTTCCAATGAACCAAGTATACCTTGTCAGTCATCTAATAATTAACATTCATTTTCACGGTGAACAATTCTAGTCAATTAAGGTAGTGAACAATAATGAGTATGCAGATGAACAACTAGAACTTTCATGATGTACAACCCCAACAGAGCCTGTGAAAAAATTCATTGATTAATGAAAAGATCTTATGTTAGCAATATACAATCTCCACAATTTACGTAAAAGGACTGATAGAAATAGAAAGTACTTGATTAATTTCCCTTCTTCTTAGAGGGTGCCGGGGGTAGAATCTTTTTTTTTTTTAAAAGAAGGGGCTGCAAATTATTCATTACTCACGTAACCACCATGAATGAATCTTTTTTTTTTTTGGATTTTCCCATGTGGCGCTTACATGGACACTCGGAGCTCAAGCTCTCAGGTGTATATAAGAAATTGCATACTCCCGAAAGCCACATAAGCAAAGTATATATTAATAACCGCTCATATGCATTGTCAAGTGTGTATAATAATTTGTCTCTTAATAGCGCTGGTTAAGAAATTAACACAATTTATACAAATAATAATATTGTGCAATCTAAATTGGTTGAAAAATAAAGATTTTCTTTTACACTTATATTTTTCAATTACAAATTAAGGATGAGATGATTCCTCATGTTTTGAAGTAGATAATCATAATCCTGAGAACTTGGGGATCAAGTATCCCCGGTTCGGTTAAACCGAGTTTGTGAAGAATTGGAAACCGTCCTTTTTACCGCTGCCTTGAGTTCTGACCACTCTCAACTTTCCTTTTTCATTAAAAAAAAAAAAAATAAAGACTCTGTTTTCCAACCCCACACCGGCACCTATATAAACCCCTACCCTCCCCACCCCCCCTTACATCTTCCACAACTCCATAATAAACCAAGCTCTGCTTCAATTCTCTCCCTCTGTGTTTCTCTTTCTCGTTCTGGAAAGTTCCACGTTCTCTTTGTCATTCTAGAAAGCTCCAAATCATGGGCAACTCCTGTTGTTCTATGAAAGAGCCATGTCCTCGTCCATGTCCATGTCCTAGGGACATGGCAAAGGTGGTGGACCCGGAAGGGCAGTTGAAGCTGGTTCGACTCCCAACCACTGTCGCGGAACTCATGGCGGAGCATTCAGGCTTTGCACCTGCTCTTGTTGATGATATCCGCGAAACTCACAGCCTTCTGCCCATGAAGATGAATCAAATGCTTGCTCCTCAGAAGCTTTACCTGCTCGTACCCATCGAAAAGCTTCAATGTTGCTGATCTCCATATCAACACACTTGATTGTGTATGCTGAATTTCAAGATTGATTAGTTAGGAGAAAACAGTTAATTAGCTAAAGAAATATTATTTGATCGTTAATTCATTCAGTTGTTCTGTTTCTCTCCGATTCGATAGGGTAACATAGGTATGAGTATAGCTTGGTAAGTGATGGTCCATATGCATGCAAGGGGAGAAAAACACAAAGTGAAAGAATTTGAAAAATAAAAACTGACCTCTTCTAGTCTTGTTTTACCAATTGCTTTGCCCGTAATCCTGCTTTGGCCCCTCTGTTTCTCTCTGATTCAAACAGTTCAATGCACAATATACAGAGGATGATCATGATTACTGGGTTAGTACGTATACCTAAGCATGCAGTACTGTATGCACCTCTAGCTCATGGCCATCGGGATTCAAAAGTTGAAAGTGCGGATGTCAGCTTGCTCAACTGATAATGTATCTAAAAGTTGGTATTAGAGATCAGTTGATCAAATTTAACCCTTGCTGTATGGATTTTCCTGTGAAGTATCTTCTATGCGAAAAGACATGAAAATTATAAGAAAAGATATTAAACAGGCTACATACAGAGGTTGAGGGGAATGAAGCCTGGTCCGAATCATTCTCATATGACTTGCTTACGTATGTCTGAGACGAACTCGAGCCAGACAACATCCCCCTCAACTAATCTTGAGACGAAGTAGCAGAAGAATAGAAAGGAGAGAGAGAGAGAGACACTGAAGTTTCCCATGCATTATAAACAACTTAGCTTGCAAGGAGGCCCTTTATAAATGTGAGACATTGGACGTCTTTTTGACGTCATAAAATACGTCCTCCTTTTTGAAAAAGAAAAAAAAATAAATAAATAGGTGGGTGACTAAATAAGAAAGTATTTTTTTTCCTAGTGTTGGCAGGTATAATTTGTAAAGGTTGCAGTCCGATGACATGTATATAAGCATCTTTATTACTTTTAATATCAGGGATATTTGAGTCATATATACTGTGCATTCTTATACGATTATATATATTTTATATGGTTATGCATAATTTTACAGGTTTATTTACGGTCAAAAAAAGAAGAAATTGTTATCGTTGTATCACTTATATTGCCGATACCTTATCAGAGTTACATCTAGATTTGGAAGCCATTAGTAGGTGGATTTTTTAACTTTTGAGGAGAAAAAGAAATTTATTAACCATTGGTTGCTTCTTGTTGTCCGATAAATGAGACTTGTATACATATACAGGGTAAGATTGTGTAATTTAAAGTATTGAACATAACTGAGAAGAAATCCTGGAATAAGATATATACCCAAATCTTTTTTATCTTTTAGACAGCCGTATGCATTCATCATTTCATCTAAAGTCAAAAATACAGTATTACGTATTGTAACAAATTGGCTTAGTGGATTAGGTCCATTTCCATGGGTGATTAGAGCTTTCATTAATGGTCATGTAGTACATGATCAAGGTCCTAGAATTATTACATTGAGAGCTCAAATTAATAATCATGAGTATAATTGAAAATATTCATTTCCAAAAATAATTGATAATACTCGTCGAATTTACATGAATTCATTAGATACAGCAAGTGTATAATAATTTAGAAGAAATAATGCATGAAAATGTAATTTCAGTCATGTAAAAGATTAGAAATAATGGTTTTGTAATATTCAAAATGGTAAGAGATGATGATTTTTTTTTAAAAAAAATTTCCAGGTAATTAACAGAAGATTTATTAATAATAATTCATGGCAGTCAACAGAGTAAATTGAGCCATCCTTTTCACCATATCTTTTAGTATCCAACTGATGATTTCTTTATTATTGCATGCTTGGAAAAATGCTTGACATTGTTTGCTTTAAGCTTAGTTCATTGCATCATTGTATGCAAGCCTTTGTTAGTGGGCTTTGATTCAGATCAACAAGTAAAATCTATGGAATTTTTTAGTACATGAATTTGAAATTTATGTACTATGATTGTTTAGTCTCTTCTTAAATCAACCCAATTACGACCATAATATTTGAGAATTCTACTTAGAACAAGGTATTTTTGAGGATCAGAGTAAGGGAGAGGAAACCAACAGTATAAAATCTTATTATAAA